>JACCHW010000209.1:0-33385 GCA_018907185.1 Platyscapa corneri | reverse complement strand
AAGACAAACGATAAAACAAACCAAAATTGGCGAGAACAAGGTGATGCAAAAGGATATTTTTGCAATAACACGATTCTTTGACATTCTTTCACGTTGATTCTTACATACTGGAAACTCGAACTCTGGAAATTTCATCAATGATAGTCCTTCCGCATCCTCGTGCTTGCGAACTTTAGTATATTCATAACTAATAAATACATTTGTAATTCGTATTAACCAAATACATTTTTTATACTTTCTTTAATTATTCGGTGTTTCTTTTAACAGCGATTGTGAATAGTAAAATAATTTACTTATTAAAAAAATGTAATAATCGTATCTAATTTAACTCATTTAAAATAAATTATAAAATTCTTAATAGTCTCTTTTATCGTTTATGTATGCTTCATATATTCTTCATTAATTTTTAAATTGAATTACTAATGCATATATAGTTTTTAAAATATATTAATAACATAGTAGATAACTGGTTAAACTTCATTGTATCGATGTTTATAACTTATAGCATGTTACTCATAGTTTGACGTGTCTCGGCTTGTCGCAGAATAAGCCAGAACACGTAATAACTAACAGTAGGTCTCTCGCGCGAATTACAGGAAATTAACGGGGTTTAAACCACTAAACTTAACGATTATCGAAGTTTTCCTTGGATGCGTATAAATTTGCCCAAAAATGTGACAGCGGGAGCAGTAGCTACACATCAGGAAAAGTTTGGTAACGGACAGAGACCCTCGTGGCAATCACGGAAGTTCGTCAACTGATAGAGGTCCACGATACAGAACTAGTTCACGATAATCAAAGCACGCTAACGGGCAGAGACCCTTAGCGTAGCAGAAACAATGCCCGAATGAGAAGAAGTCGTCAATGCGAGAGAGCAATAACTCTTGTAGCGCGACGTCGATGGAAGCTCACCGACGAGCAAATGAGCAGAAGCCTTGGTGTAACAGTAAAAGTCCTTCACGGGAAAAGACCGATGGGATATGTAGAACGTCGAGCCACTGGAAAATAATCGAAATACTACCTTTGCTTTGAACTCTCCCTTTCACCACCAATTCTTCCTTGACAGCGGCTCTAAGAGGAGCCGACCTTGTCAGCTTATTAATAAGTTGACAAATGTTATTAATAAACATTAGTTAGCCTGTGTTTTATATCACACTCGAGACTGTAGTGCAGTTAGTACGTATACAATGAATTAGGTGAGAAATTCATTGAAATATAACCAAAATAAATAGTGAATATTTTTTAAAAAATGTTGAACAGCATACCATAGAAATTAATGGTCAATTAGAAATTACAGTAATTATCAGAAAAATTTCTCTTAAGACAGAAACTGTAGAGTCGTAAAAGAACTTTCATATTATCTATGTTAGAAATCTTTTTATATAAAATATCAAAGGACAAAACAAATTTTTAAAATACCATTTATAATATGGAAAATATCGATATTAAAAAAAATGTTTTAAAACAAATTTCTTTAAAATAAAAAATTTAAATAAGATCACTAAATCTTAATTAATGTTACCTTTTTATTCACTGTCAAAACTTTAATTTTAGTTATTTCTGACAATATAAAATACTTTAGAACTATTTTGTTTAAAATTGTTTTTATTGTAAAATTGAATGCAATCAAATTTCTTGTTTATATTTTCCAGAAATTACATTTAATATCATCTATTTAAAAAAAACCTAAATAATTAGGTACTCTTTTACGTGAAAAATTGTTTTAATGGTAATTTTCAAAATATTAAGCATAGTTAAATTATTTTATTACATTTATTTTATGAAAACAGCCATTTTAAATTGAAAATTGATTATTTATAATTTCTATACGAAGAATTTCTATGATGCAAAAGTAAGTAAGGAATAACGTTGTAGATTAATAAATTATAAGAATGAAAAATAAAAAGATTATTAAAGCGTGAAACTTAGTTTAAACAATGTCTAAATTTCTATTCGAATGGGACGATAAAATCTCGTGTAAGTATTATATTATCATTAATGAACCAAAGAAAATTATCAAATTTTGTAAAAGCCCTACGATATTAATTAAGAATGCAATATCTTGTAATTATTATTATAAGGGTATTATTTTTTTATCGTTTAATATATCAAAAAGAGATTATGTAAGTATTTTTATTTTTACATCAAGCGTGTATTTTTACTTCTTTTCAAACGATATAATTTAAATTAACAAACAATTATGTATTTTATAATACTCATTTTGATTTTTGAACGCTAATGAAAACAGAGAATTAATAAAATATTTAAAACATTTTATTTATAATTTCATATGGTTGTTTAATTTTGTTGCGGATTTAATTATTATTTGTCTAAACGATCGTTTTCATCTAATAAAGAATATTATTCAAAAGTTTAAAGCTACTAAGTGATTTATTATTAAAAAGCTGAAAGACTATTTCATTACTTTACTCTTTGATTTTTGAATTTACGTTAATTCCAATTTTTTATATGATTTATAATACAATATTTAAATATATTTAGGTATTTTATTTAATTTTACAAACATGCTAACTTTTATAATATGTTAATGAATTCTATGTTTGCATGGTAAAAATGTGTAAATTTAAAATATAATATTTTAATTACTTCAATTAAAATGCTAGCCTAAAAATATAATATAATTTTTATTAATTTATTAATTCATATTTTAAAATAAGCAAGAATAAAAACTCTTTAATTGACATTTTTAACGTATTAAGTTCTTAAAATTTCTTATTATATGTAGTTTTACAGTTCGATCAAATAAATCGATAGATATTACTATTGCTGATGCTTAAATCAAATTTGTCATAAATGCACTGTATTGTTCCCACTATTATTTAAAGTCGGAGTTTACGAAAACTGCGCTAACCATCAAAGAGTATTCAATTTTTTTACAACTTTGAAATGATATGCACTAATTATACATCTTACAATACTTCATAAAATATTTTCCTTTTGTGCCAACCGTGGATATTTAAAAATACATATATGTATGTATCTTTAAGGTTATGTAATCGCTCTTTGTATAGTTACTCATTACAAATATAATAATAATAACAATAACATGTGCGAGCATTCAGTTAAGAACCCTGTTTAAAAAATAATTCAACACACAGAATATTTATGAACGTTCTTAAAAACATAAAATGTATGAAATTGTTTAGAATATTAATTATTAAATTATCTTTCCTTTCATGTATTAAATCGTATTGTTGTGAAAAATATTATTGTAAAAAATCATACTATTATTATCCGTAACAATAGAATAGAAGAAATGTATTAACAAAAATCAAAAACTGATGCAGGAAGTCAAAATTAACAATTTAATTTTTAAGAAAATGTTTAAATAAATCTTTTAAGTTTAATACATTTAGAAATTTTCTAGATATTATATTTGTATTTACTCTATTATCACAGAAAGACTAAAAAATATTGAAATATTAAATAATTCTTGAAATATTGCACATTTAATACAGTGACATTGCAACAGACTACTCGTGTACTATTTGATTATTTCTGATTTTTAAAAATTGAAGGTTTATTTAGCATAAGATTTATACATATTTTACAAGGAAGTACCAGTTAATTGTTCATTTTATAATATTTTGATTTACAACTACAATTTAATTCGCTCTTCTCTTTTTCCACCAATAATATTTGACTAAAAAGAGACCTCTTTTATAAAGAAATCCTTCATTCTTTACGGGTTTTGCTTTGATTAGCACGTTTACGTATCTAGATTTATATACGTACATTTAATAATCTTTCAATACGCTATAACCATCAATACTATCTCAATGTGTTCGTAATAATATATTTTGTCTTACAAATACACTCTTTAGAATTTATTTATCGAGTATTTTCAGTACTGTTAATGTTACCGATACGTACGATCGATATAGCATGCAGCGGTACACATAATAATGTTATAGATCTATAAATTTAAATTAGAAACTTCGATTCGTAGAAAAAAGACCTAAAATATTTATTTCATAATTCTTCTTTTTAAGAATGTACATATTTTTGTTGACTATAGATAAATGCATTATGTTTGGTTCTGGTAAAATTGATGTTGGAACAAAGGTATATTCGAGTAACGTACTGATACCTGTATAATTACTTTTGAAATTTAAAAATATATATAATCAAAAGTGTAAAATATATTGAGTCATTTAGTATTTAAATTAAGTACGCATGAATAACGTTTTTTATATATATCTTCTAATTAAAGTAATATTTCGTAATATATTATAAATTGGGAGATGTTACAAAAACATTTTTTGTTCTGGAACTAATAAATCAACAGTAAAATATATTAAAAAATCAAGTAGTAACAATAAATATATATAAATACATATAAAATTAATTTTTAATAAATATTGAACATTTTTAATTTTCTATATATTTAGAAGACTTGCTTTAATACTAATAAGAGTTATAAATTATATTATCCAATTTATGATAAAAAATAAATGAAAAGAGATAGTTTAATAAAAGAGTAAAAAAGAGTATACGATCTGATTTAAAATTTTTTATTGCACTAACACATTTGAGTAGCACAGTGTTAAATAAAATTGTTCAAAATAATTTTCATAAAATTTGTATTATAATTTCATAACATGGCATTGTTATAGGTGAGATGTATGAAACTAGTTCAACATCCAAACATAGTAAGATTATACGAGGTTATTGATACGAATACAAAATTATATTTAATATTGGAACTTGGCGATGGCGGTGATTTATACGATTATATATTACGTCATGAAAGTGGCCTAACAGAGGAGGTAAGGTCTTTTTTATTTTTCACATAATATATGTTTTTAAAAAAATTAAAAAAATTTAATTCAAGATTTCTTCAAAAAAATTGTTAAGAATGATAAAGATTTTTAAAATTATATTCTTCAAAAAAATATTATACAAAAACTTTTATTTTTCTTAATCTCATATCAACGATTCTTCAATTTAATCACCTTTAAAAGATTAAATTTTAATTAAAAACATGAGATTAAAATTAATTCGTGGTTATTTAAATCAGCAAATATATGTATAAAATTATTATAGATCTCTCTTTTCTGTCTCTCTATCTCTTTCTCATATCCGTAATCTTCCAATCTCTCTCACGTGTAATTAATTTTGTAATACCGAATGCAATAATTGTATTACTTATGTGTATAAATAATATATATCTACAATACGTATAGTACATATTATTGTATCACCAACGAGAATTTAATGATTATGTGAGCAAAAGTAAGAAAAAGGATTGAATAAGATTCGATGGCTTTCTTGTTTAATCGTCTCTTTAAAAAATTCTTGGCCTAAGCTCATATTCTTATTCAGAAGTTAGTATAAATTGAATATAAATCCAAAATTAAAAAAAAAACTATATTAGTAAATTTATTAGCATCGTAGAGAGTTAATGATTATTTTTTTTTAAAAAGTGACCTCAGATAGATAATTAATTTCGAGCAGCCTTCCTGAGGAGGTATTTAGAAAATTTTGAAAAATTCGAGTTTAGCCTATACTAAGTTCGAGCATTCCATTTAAAGTGATTTGTAAAATTTTAATGTGGAATAGTTAATAATTATAACAGGAGAAAAATAAGCAAGTCTATAAAGTTTAATTAACAATTAGTTCAATTTAAAAGAAAAACGCACTATAATATACAGGGACGCCGGTCTGACTGTATCTAATCCCGTACATTTCCATCAATTTCTCCTTGCCACTGAAGTCTGCCTTGCTCCTCCAGCCTATCCCTACTGTGCCTATCCTATCGTTTTCCTTCTGCCGGCACCCTAGGTACCTTCCTTATTCCCACAGTAATTATTCAATTATTATTATACACACATATACTCTCTCTGTCTGTCTCTCTCTCTCTCTCTCACTCACCCTAAACATTCTGATATCCTTCATTATATATCTACCGTATCTCCGTATAATATATAACTGGTTACACGTCTATAATTTACTGTAAAAATTATACATAGATAATCAAATATTCAAAACACTGTTTTATCTTACTAAAAGTAACATTATATTTTATATCGAATGTTCTTTAAATTAATTCCTTAAACTATAGTATTTTAATTGTGTTTTTTTTTTATTTTATATACATATAGTCATTATTTAATTATGCTAAAGTATTTTGAAATGTCATTTAATTCGATTTATTTATTTATATTAATTATAAATTTGTAATAAATTCAACTTATATTAAAATAAATTACTCGTAAGTAAAAAATTTCTATTTAAAATTATTTTCTCCTAAATATACGTTTTATGCGGTAGCGCGAGGATTGTGGAAGGGTAATATAAAAGTAGAATATGCAATAAATCGAAAATGCAATTTATCATTTAATTCTTTATTGACACGAATAATCAATATAGACTTAGGCACGAAACAAGAAATAGTAAGCACGCCGATTCTCTGTTGAACGATTCAAAAGCTTTAGGAGCATTGTCGTCATCGTTTTTATGCATTAGCTCTTTTTCCCCCTTCCTTACTTTTTCACATAAAATTTACACTTCCGCTTACTGCTTACATCTTTTCAGCCTTGTTAATGCGGATTAACGAGAGTCCAATGCGCGCCATTAGTCCTAGGTCCCGTCTACGCCGCCAGCCCTAATTTAATATAGGCATAAAAAGTCCTGTGTGTCAAACAAGAGCAAAAGCCGCTTACAGTTCTAACCTAATGTGTAGGCGATGGTTCAGTTTACACGTTATTTAATTTTCAAAATTCGATAATCCTTAAATACCATACAGTTCTTCCTCCCGCCGGTTGCACACTACTAACACTGCGTTGGCGTACGGCCTCTGAAGCATCGCGGGGGCGATACAATGTCGTCAGCCGAGATTCCGACGTATCAGTGATTTCAGTCGAATCAGCTTCCAGCATTCTCGCGGGATTCGTGACCGTACAGACATAGCGAGACCCTGAAAAAAAGGAACAACTCGGGGAAAGAGGATAGATATTTCGAAATTTTTTAATTCAAAGAAGGTTCAAGTAAATTGAACATTTGTGCCGAGTTAGAGTATGAGCTAAACTGCTCTCAATAGCGGTTTATCTTGTTCTTGTTGACTCTGAATACTTGTAAAGCCTCTGGGATAATCCGCCACAAGGCTACTTAAATGACACTGTTTACTTTGTTTGCACAAGTCGGTCGAATCATTCCCTCCGCACTTTTCGGACGGCTCGGACGTGTTTCATTCTGCAGGTGTAGGTTCGATCGTATGTAGATTTCAAATATGGCCCTCTATGACGTACATACGTCTTATATCATATAATAATACTTGATAAATTATTATTAATTACTGAATTGAAGAGAAGTGAAGGAGCATATTAATAATCATATATTCTCTTCTAACATTTTACTATTTATTTATGTTTGGCATCGCTATATTCAGTTATTTGAGGAGCTTCCAAAAAGTTGCGAGAAAGAAAAAAGGCACTTGTAAAGATTACGAATAAGCTGCACTAGACTGAAAATCGATAACGTTTAAAGCTGAAAATTCGATAAACTATTCACGTAAACTCAAGAAATAAGACCCAATTATATTTGCTGAAAGAATAATCCATTAGAACAAATTACTTGGACAATTTGAAAGTAACGTCAAAAGTAAGTCCGAATCTTATGTAAGCTGATTCATTTTTCCTCACTTTCCTTTCCTCTTTACAAAAAGAAGAAAAAAAATTAATTTTCACTGCATTAAATCTGTGGCAGTAAGGGATAACCTCTTCCTAGTCGCTTTTGGATTACATATGTTTTTCGTTAATATTTTTCGCCTATAATCTACGTTGACTTTTCACAGTTGTTTTTACTACAAATTACGCTTTATTATTGTAGTTTTGCTCAATTTGATACGACAATAGATCGTCACGTTCGAGTTCCGTTTTTTCATTCGCCTGCGACGGGGTCCCTAATTGCCAATAGTCTTTCGACAATATAATTGGTTAAAAACGATTTCTATGTGCTAAGCAAGAAAAGGTCATACAAATTTTAAACTACCCGAATAGAAACCTACTTCAAGTCCCCGAATTCTGCAAATACCAATTCAAGGGACGAGTGTGCGTACGAGAGCAAAGTTTAAACCAGGATACTCCTTCGCATTTGTCACCGGTCATCACACCCGCGAGTGCGCAATCGCTATTTCCTGGATCAAGACTAGAAAGCTTACTAGGTCTTAAGTTTGCAGGGCAACAATCAACGAGTAGAACAACGTGTAGACGTACAGGTTTCCAGGTGAATGTGAAACCGGGCGGTATGTGCCACGCACACAGTTAAAAAAGATGATAAAAGATGTAGGAAAGAAAGAGAGTGAAACATCGTGATAGGGAAAGAGCAAAATGGAAAGAGAAGAGGGCGCGTCGTAATGGGTGAAAGAACCGAGAAAAAAGCATAGATTAAAAAGACTTAGAGAGCGCGTTACGTATAGCGAAAGAGCGTTATTTGAAGCAACAGAGGAAAATAACGAGAAAGAGAGAATGAGAATTGGTGAACGTAAAAAGGATTCAGAGAAAGGTTCATACATATATTTATTTACGTAAAGGCGTTTAACTTCTTTTTTGCATTTATTTTCTTTCAAATTGAAAGTTTTTAGCAATTGACGTTCATATAATATTGAAAGTAAAAACTATGTATCTAAACTATAGATGTTTTCTATAAATAAAAAAATTTAAATGCTGGCAATTATAAAGACCAATTAACTTTTTCACGTTTTATGACTCTTATTTTAAGTGGATTAACAAGCATTTTAGCTGCAACATTTGTGCCACTATAGCGCTTATTATTATTTTTCTGAGAATAGAAGCGAAGACCAAAATAAACATTGACAATTTGGTCTCTTTGTTTAATCCGTACAATCTCAGTAAAGATCCTATAAAAGCCATTCAGCACAATCATTTATATTGGTTTTGGTTTCCATAACCTTGAGAAATCTTTTGACTTTTTGAACAACCGCAGAATAATGTTTTACTTTTTTTCTCAACTTTCCACTGGTGTTCCGAAATTTTTATGATCCATCGGTATCAGCTGTTATTATCTTTTTCTTATACGTATTTCTATTGTATTATTAGTTTTCTATATTATTAAACGAAATTTAAATGTTTTGAAAAAAAAATAATATTTAACTCTTAAAATTACATTTATTCGTTAATTTCGTTATATCAGCGCTCAATTTGTTTGTTATTATCCTTGTACTAATTACGTGCACATTAAAATTAGAAATTAATTTAAAGATTAGGGATTAAAAAAGATTGTTCGACCTAGATCTATCATACCTATGTATGTTACCTAACATAAATGAAAAAAAGTTTTAGATCTATTATTAGCGGTATGAATTCAAATAATTATCGAGCGTGTTCGATCATATGACATATGTAAATTATCAAGAATAAGTAGTGCTGTCTTAAAAAAAATGCCAACTATTCCAGCGATATATGCAAATATTCGTTCAATAGTTTATATTTCAAAGGAGTAAACGACGATCTTGTCTGCGGCAACTCCTCTAATCCACCGAGAATTTATTAATCGCGCCATTTTTGTTCATAATTTTTCAATTTTTTGCAAATGCAACATTCTTTTTATCATTAATTTTTTAAATTTAGAAAAGTTTAAGTAAACGTTTAACTTCACATGTAATTACTGTATTTTTTGAACGTTGTAACAATGGTTTTCATATCCTACAGATATCTCCCAAATATGTTTTTCCGGTCGTAAATATCTTAGATTATCTGTACAATTATTAAATGCCCTTGGAAAGATACCAAAAAAGGTTAAAAAAAATAATATATTTATGGAAACATAATAAAAAATATCCTACATTATACAAGAATACCTAAAACAAACAATAATATACTAATAATGACATAAAATTAATGTTATTGTTGAGAGAACAGCATGTGCTTCGGCGTAAATCGTTGCACTGCGTAGTTGTCTTACTCCTTTTCCAAGTACACGTATAATAGCTTTATTGTTTTACGATGTGCGTCAATGTGCGTGCCGCATGTTTTTTGCAGTTTTCTAGATTCTATTAGGCAAGCATTCATTTTGGATACACGGTCAGTTGTTCATCTGCCGTTAGATAGTTGCCTTTATACTCTCTTTCTGTATACTAGTATAGAAAGCTTACAGTTGTATCTACTCGTATATTTCATGTTAAAAGAATATTCTGAGATAGGTTTAAAATTTAAGTCGTATTGTGTACACGACGCACACTGTGCATAATTTCTCCTGTGTATATGAAAAATACATATAATCAATATGTGCATGTGTCTTTTTAATCATTCTTACACACGTGCATTCTCATTCACTGATAAATAATATCACGCTCTGCTATAACCATTTAAACAGTTACTACGTGAAAATCGCAATGAATTAAAATACTGAAGCATGTTTTTTCAATTAGAAGCAAAGATAAAGATTAAAATTCAATATAATAATTATATTAAGGAAACAGAAATATCAGAATATATAAAATAATTCTGAATTATCATATAATACAAAAGTAATTATACCGTTTAGTTACTTTTATAAGTTAAATAATTCTTACGATAAAGATACTTAATAGATGTTATAGTAATTAAGTAACGAATAAGTGTACATCGTTGCAGTGCTTAAAAAATATTACGGATTGGGAATAATATAAAGAATACATAGTAAATAGAATTATCTTAATGTTGTGATAAGCCTAAAATGATTAACAACTAATGAAAATAATCCTTGGTAAACTTATGAATGTATGAAGCATGAACAGGATTGTCCCTACCAAAGGAATGACACTCTTTTAATCTTAACGACTATGCGTAATTTATAAGTATATGTAGTTGCATAGCTCCAAAATGACTACAAATCAAAAACTATACGTGCACTATTCTGTATATTGTGTATATTGAATAAAATTTTTCGGCTTTTATCTTTTCTTTCTTTATTATTCGTTACGATCATTATTTGTAGCAACGTCAATGCAAATCAGTGCTAATTTAGCCGTAATTTTTTATATGTAAAAATCTTAATAATTTTTTTTTAAATCTTATTTTTACTGAAAAATATTTTTAGAATATTCAGCGATTTTTATATTTATCAATTATTATAAATTATTTAAAAAATAACTTAAAAATCTTAAATAAAAAAATTTTTTTTAATATTTAGTATATACAACAATTTATATATTTATCAATTATTTTTAATTATTTAATAAAACAGCCAAATATTCATCCTCAAAAATTTTTAGCGTAAATTAAACATATCTGTTTTTATTTATACAAAAAAATATAAATATAAAATTTAGCATTTTTTTTAGATAGTGGATTTATAAAACGTCATAGATATTTGAAAATAATTTGTCATCATGATTTCTTTTACTACGGAAATTCTTTTCTCTTACTTTGGAGAAGTTCTCTATTTTAAGGTACGTTTTTTTAATAATATAATATTTTTAAATTTATATGTTTTAGTTTATGATTATTTTATTTAAATAATAGTTTTTTTAATTGTCATAATTTTTATTTTATATTGCAAATATTTGAATTCTGTACTTTCAGTTTAGTACAATTATAATCAAATATTTTAACGACAAATTATGTTATTTACTATTATAATAGAATACTAAAATCTGAATATTTTATCATATTGACAACAAGCATGTACGAGGCATTGTTATCAACTGTTATAAGTCTACGTATGAATAGATATTTAATATTTTGATTATTCATTATAGATATATTATTTAAGTATTAATTTCTCTATTGAAATATTAATGTTATTGTATTTAAATTTTAATCGAAATCTTGTATATTAATTTGAAGTTGAATACTGTAATGTATAAAATATTTAAAATAGGAACATAATTATTTTATATATTTTAATATTAAAAATTCAAAGATAATATAAATATCATAATGATGAAAATACATACTTCTATGAAAATTTAATCACAAATATTATTAATAAATGTATTAAGTATTAAGCATTCCTAAATGGTATAAGTTAAGTTTCTATATGAAAAAAATATAATGTATTGCGGTATAACAAATAACGCTTTAAATTATATTTCTGTTATTTTAAAGTCAGATGAGCATGAAAAATGTTATTCTGTAAGCATTGAACATACTTATGCTTGTTAAATTATTTTATAAATATACAGTCATAGACGAGTTTAACATTTTATAAAAAATAGCTTGTAATTTTACAATAACTATTATCCTCTATATTGATTATTTTAGTACTTGAGAAAATTTATTTACAATTAAAATCAGTTTAACAGTTTAGTGTAGTTTTACTTCGAATACCGTTTTCTTATTTTTATTCTTAATTTTTTTCGTTAATTTTAATTTAATTTTAGATATCAAAATGAATGAACATTTACAAAATTTCGATGGTAAAATTGCTGGATTGTATGATTTAGAAGAAACGTTAGGAAGAGGACATTTTGCTGTAGTAAAATTAGCCCGTCATGTTTTTACCGGAGAAAAGGTAGCGGTTAAGGTCATTGATAAAAATAAACTTGATGATACATCACGATCACATTTATTTCAAGAGGTAAGAAATTAATTATTAACTTATATATTGTAAAAAATATACTTTATTGAATATTGTTAATAAAAAGATATGTTACAAGGAATTGTATTTCTAAAATAAATTATAATAATAGAATAAAATTTAATTTTAAATGTTTAAACATGACAATATTATATTTTCAAATGATGTATATCACATTAGATTATATTTATTTACGAAAAATCTAACGTTGTTATTTATTTAAATTATATTCTTATTTGTTTCTATACATTTTATTTTCATACAACAATGTTCTTCCTCATTTTATCAATTTTAACTATTTCTTATGTATAACTCCATATTATTTTTTTGTTTTTCTTACTTCATAGTCTTCACCATTTTGAATTTTTTTCTTTTACTTATCTTTATTCTCTCTCTTCCTTCGGATCGTGTATAATCTGCTTATATCTTTCCTTACTCGTTTCAACATTAGTAAAACTATATGTCTTTTTATTCATTTTTTACTTTAAATAATTTCTATTTTTATTCTTAGAATATTTCCTTTTTGTAATTCATTCTTTCTTTGGATATCGTATGTTCTTGTATGGTTTGGATTATAAATAATCTTATTTAATGCTTTTACACATTCCTTAGTTTCTTTTTTGACGTAGTAAACTCATCACTGAGAAAGTGGACTCATTCTTTATTCTTTTTTTTTTCTTAAACTATTCTCATTTATTTTCACCCATTATCCACATTTTCTCATCTTCAATATTTCTATTTCCTGTAGATACCATTTTCCTCCAGTATCACTCAACTTTCTGCATTTAGACTTCACCATTCTTGTTATTTTTTTCCTTTATATTGTTTTTATATATTTCTTTATATAAGGCTCATAATAGATACGTAGTATTTGGAGCCCTTAAATTCTGCGTCTTTTCAACATTCATTTGTTCTTTCATTCATTATTTTCTATTTCTGCACCGCACCAACTAACATTACCTTTATTTCTATACCTACTTTCTTTACATTCTCCTACCAGCACTTAATTTTTATAACTATTCATTTATACCTTGCTCTTCATACTTTTTCTTCTGCATTCAATCCTCTAATAGTATATCTAATATTATACTGTTCTTTTTTCTTTTTCTTTCTTGTTCTTCCAACAACAGGCCTTTCTTATACAATAATATATATATATATATAATCGAGCATCAAATGAGCAGATATCGTAAGCACAATGTACATTTAAATAAATAATATGTACAGTAAGTACTAGCGTAATAGTTTTAAGGCTTATTTCTAACTGACCATGCCACTTAGCATGAATATTTTCTTAGAACGAAGTTTTAATGAGGCGGTAAAACATGAAATGTGTCAGTATTTGCCTTACTTAAAAGTAAGTTAAAAAATGTAGAAACTAAAAAAAAACATAAAAATATAGCTGTTCACAACAGAGACTATACTATTAGATTTTCATCGACTAAATCATATAGCATTTTACCTTGTGGTGTCCATCGACCTGTGTGCAATCTCCAGTTTATTTGTTATCACACTAGATAGTTGCAAACAAGAACGTTGTGCCAAAGATGTACCTGGTAGCCTTGTCCAGTGATATTACTTCTTTACATGATTCACTGATGCTCAACTATTCAGCTTGGTAGGTAGATAAGAGAATATACGTCTCCTTACGACTCCTTCAGTATATGGTATCTCAAAAAAGTTCTACCCGGTTACAGTGAAGCTTGCATCAGAGAAAACTTCTAGACCATTTAGTTTAGACTTGTACGTTGAGCCCATTAATGCAGATCCTTGCAGGTAACTAAATATCCCTTTCACATCTTTCTAGTTTTCCTCTGTTAACAGATTTTGTTCCGAGCCAGGAAGTTTGCTGAGAATGTAATATCTAGTCTCGCTGCATTCGGTATATAAGATTCTTTTTAGCTTCTTAGAATGGGATACTTTCATTGACTAAGCCTAAAACAACTAGGGTCAAAGTTATGTTTCAGTAAGTGCATTTTTGTATACGCTCTGCACCTAAACTTTTATAAATTTTATACATGGTTCTTCAACGTTTCATTGATTTTTCTTAGTGTAAGATGACAGGTGATATGTGTTTTCGAAAACTCACCATTTTTTAACTTTGTGTTGAAAGGTGAAACGGACAATAAATGGTAATGATGAATAAAAATAATTCACAGCACTCGCACTAACAAGAATTATACAAAAATGTATTCTTATTTTTTTACTTATAATATATAAAAATTTAAAGATGAACGCAAAGAAAATAAACAAATAAATAATTTTAACTTATTTTACTAACGCACTTAAAAAACTAGATTGAATAAACACTTAATTTTATATGCAATTAACACTATGAACTTAAACACTAAAATACTTATGATAACGCAATTAAATCTAGATGAACTTATGCTGTGTGTGTATGTTTCGTATGTGTAAAACTAATCGAATGAGTGAGTGAGTGTGTGCTATTTTACGATGAATATTATAATATTTATGTTGAATAAAAGATGTTGATGTACTAAAGATGAATGAGACTAATGATGATGTACGGTATTATAATTATTCTACAAGAACGCAGTATGAATGGATTTTTTAAAGAAACTTGTTTGAATTAATCTTTGAATATAGCAAATTTAAATGACAGTGAAGTGTCGTGAACAACTCCTGAGAGCATACTGAATTCAGCACTTATCACGACTAGAGCAGACACGCGTGGTGAAAATTAATTGGGCAAAAATAAGTCAATAATAATGCGCGTCATACACATTGTCGAATCATAAGTGCTGATTATATTGGAAATTAGAACGTGAATGTAGTTGATTATACTTCACGGGTGGTTGATCGCACTGGTTGGTTATTGATGCGCGATCGACGCGCTCGAGTTGAATAGCGTCCTCTTTTTCGCCACGTGGTGAGCCGTCTTTATCGATAATCAATAGTTGATTATAGATCACCAGGTGGCTCCAGGGGTACCGCTTTCTAAGATTCTCGAACAATATGAAAAGGAGAAAAGTTGTAAATATAGAAGACTACTTCTGTGGTCAGAACCTACATAGTTTTCGACAGCCTTGAGTCTGGCCCCATCGACATTGCTTTCTTCTGCAGCGTCTGATTAAACCTTTCCACCAGTTCATTCTGTTCAGGAGTTTATTATGGTGATGTTTCTAATTCTAATATTTCAGATCTATTCTTCTTTTTGAAGTAAGTGCCTTGCCATACCCAAGAAACTTCTAATTCTTGGGTTACTTCGTTCTTACTTTTCATCGCGTATATTCTTGTCCATCTCGAGTAATCATCAATGAAAGTAATAATTTATTTCTTACGATCTGGGTAGAAACTCTGTATGAAACATGAAACATGTTAATGTCTGTTGTACTGTAATCTTGATGATCTGGTTCGAACCTCATTAAGCGATTGTTTGTTCATTTTTATATTTATGCATGCCTCACAGTGGCTTATGTAATCTTCGAATTTGACTCCTAGATCTTCCTCGGAGCTTAGTTTACTTAGGTAATTGAGTGAGATGTGCCCCAGTATGATATGCGAAAGCATTTTCTACGGGTTCTTTTACTTAGATCTTTTTGGGTCGACCTCATATGGTTCCCTTCATTTTATTATCCCTCCAAAACAGACAAAGTTGACCTCCATGGAATGTGGTGAGGAATCGTCTAAACCCTTAATATCCATACTGTATAGAAGTAAAACGCTGGCTCCGCACTTTCAGCTTTATTCATTAGATCTTGTATTATTTTTAATTAACAATTCATTTAGGCTTTTTGTGAGTTCCCTACTAGAATTGCTATCAAAGTTTCCTTGTTTAGTGTATTTAAATGGTTCGCGTATAGTGCTATACTTAGCCCTCCCTCAACTACTTACCTTAGGGATAATAGAATTGCTGCTTATGTCTTCCGTAGACATTGTATTGTCTAATTTTATAATTTGTTCGTCATTTTGGCAAATTGTTAGATATCCTATACCGTCTATTTTAATATCTAAAAACTTATTCTTTTTTGTGAATTTAATAAAACTATCTCGGTATTTAAAAAAAATTTTAAACTGGTTACTTTTTCAAATAATGTTATGGGTGGATCCATACTCAGCGATAAATTCAACATATGTTGATAGAGATCTACTTATACAAATTGCGACTGAGGGAAAATTCCTCTTACCTATATATTTATATGTATAAATGTATATATATATATATATATATCTTACTTATTTGTAAATTGGTCAGGGTATGCGAGAACAATCACACTCAATAACACAAATTTTTTACAGGCTTTCTGTAATTATATATATATAACTATGTATATTTAATTAAATTATTAATTATTAAATATAATTAAATTACATTTATAATTAATACATTAAATATATATATTTCTTTATAATTACTATATATATATATATAGCTCGACAAAAACATTGACCTTCTTCTTAGTTTGAGATGTAATGGCCTCTTGCAGCAAAATTGAATGTAGTAGGGTGGATGGCGGACCGGTAAGCTGTTGGAGTGACCGTTAATTCAGTGAAGAATATATGGCTCAAAATGCTTGTAAAATAATAAAATCACCGTATTTTACTTTAAAATACTTTAAATTTATACTAATATATTCAACTCGATATGAGCTTCTAAACCATAAAATATAGGTGATACACAACAGAGACTGACTGTTTCGTACAAATACAGACTGACGCTACCATGCGGTCGCCCTAAAGACGCACGTCGTATACAGACACAGACAACTCTGGGCATACGTGTGGTATCACAGCTGCGAGCAGAATGGGCAGCATACCATGCACACTGACGCTAAAGCCTGATGTGCTCCCACTCACATATGATAATTGAAAACTTTCAATTTATACACCTGCTGTGGAAGTAACAATACTTATTCAATTATAATTCATATGATTAAATCCATTAAATATTTATTTAGATATTTGCACAATGGTAAATCTAAAAATAAATTTATTTTGAGCCGTAATATTTTCGAAACTTCAATTTAAAATTACTTATTTATTATGGCTCTTGAATTCTGTTTATAATGTACACTATTATTAATAACTCTTTACAAATAATAAAGAAAAATCTTTTCTATTTTATCAATACTGAGTTTGCGAAAGATTTCATTTTTATTAGATTTATTAAACCGGTTATGCCTTTCTAAAATACGCAACGTAACATTTTCTTGTCACACATATGTACTAATAATAATCATCTATCAGATTTTTTAGAACTTTCAAATAGAATTTATTATTAATTTATTTAAAAATATTGTATGTAATTTAGAATATTAAAAAATATTTCTTCTAAGTTAACAATTAATTAATATAACCTGATCATTATAATTATGAAAATAGATAATAGTATTATAAACACATGGTACTATTTTGAAAATTGAAATTATAATATAAAAAACTATTTGTAGAATATAATTTTATAGTTTACATTGTAGTCTATAATTTAAGACTGTTCTATTTATAATATTATACAGTAAAGGTATTTATTTATAAATAAACAATTTCTGAATGACCTATAAAAGGTATGTTTTTTAAATTTCTGCCGTGGCTTAATGTGATATTTTATCAATACTGAATGAAAAAGAAAATGATGTAAAATAGAACACGAACAACGGATAGAATTAAATAACGTTAATGTTATGAAAAATTTAGATAAATTCTATTTTTTTCGAAAAGAAATGGATTATTAAAATTATATTCTTAATCAAAGATACAGATAACTAATTAAATTAAATAATTGAGAATAAAAATAAAAAAAAAGCATTCATAAAAGAAAAGAAAAATAGAATAATGCAAAAATAACCGAATATGAAAAACAAACTGCATAATATATCATATAAAGGTAGAGATTTAACATAAAAGTAGAATTCGATTTTAATTTTAATGTATTTTGTTATTTTTAAATTACACAATGATTATCCAGCATAAAATGATAAAAAGCAAAATCATAGTATAATGTAATGTTTGAATATATATAAAGAAATTTTTATAGCAAACAAATAGAAGTAAAGCATGTCTCAAAAACATAATTTTATTCAGTAATAAACACAAAACTTTTTCGTTCATATCGCTTGTTACAGAATGAAGTAAAATATTTCTTTTAATTATGCATTAATATATATAATCATTAAATGTAGATACGTATTATTCTTCCTGCACCGAAAATAATAGACGGTAATTGATCGTGATAACATATCATATTGTAATCTCATTTAAAAAATTATAAATTACAATGTTTATTGAACAAGATGTATTATAATTATTTGTCAACTGTTAGGAACTTAATTAGGGTTATTGGGGAGGCTGAGGCATAAAGTTATTGTGACTCCTCGTACATCTGTTAAAAGAATTTATTTGATAAGATAATTGAGAGAAATCAACATTGAGTAATAATGAAATCGGCAAAAACTTACACTACGTGTTCATATGGGTTATAAATGTTAATGTTATCATTAAAAAGTGGTGCTAAGAAGTCGATAGTTTTAAGTAATTCACTGATCTTCAGGTAGGAAGATTGTGGATGTTGATCAGCCTTTCAAATATAATTCAAAAAGCAAGTTCCTTGTTATTTAATAGCCAACCTGAGAAATTTAGTGTTAATGTAATCCACCTTAACCATTAGTTGATGAAATTTAGCTTCACAACATAATTTTTATTACAAATTCAATTTAAAATTTTTGTAGTGAGCTGGTGTTATTTACTTATCCTGAACCGAATTATGAATTTTTAAATATATTTCAACGATAAAAGCCAAATGGTAGTTCTTATTCAAAGGATAATTAAAGTTTCTATTCTTATCATCGTGGTACAATTTGGACTGATAATATACGTTCAACCTTCTAAAAATTAATTTTTAAAATAAATTATTTATTTCAATTTCAAGTTTCAAGTAACACAAACTTTTCTTATAATTTATTTATAATTGATTTTAGATATTAATTAGCATTGAATGAACTAGTTTTATTTTTTAAAGACTTACTTCATTACTTAAAATTATCAAATATGACTTTCTTATTTATTATCTAATTAATAAAATGTTCTTTATCTGTATGATATTATCGATTATTATTTAACTAAAACGAATACAGTAATCGAGAAAAAATTGTACATTTTTTGTACATTCGGATTACTTTTAATGATGCTGGATTCCTTAATGATTAAACATTATAATGACTAGAATAACTAATTTAAATAATTATAGTTACTAATTTGGAGATGTAATTGACAAATGTAATAATTGGCAGAAACTTATTATCAGTATGGAATGATTTAGCATTCATGGGCAGTCATTACTTTATGTCTCTTGTTTTCCGTCCATATTATTTGCAGATTTTAAAATTATTTTACTTTCATTTTCATAATTATATTCCGCATACGTCATTTTATCAAAGAAGTTCCATTAATCTTTATTACAATTCTAGCGCTATTTCTTCTTTTCTTATGAAACTTTGTTCATCAAACTTTCGGTCATCTCAATGATAAGTTACAGTATTATTACAAAATTTGACTATGCTTTAAATCAAGTTTACTTGAATTTTTTTTTTTTAACAGTGAAAAAAATGCTTTCCTTTATGGAAGCAAGTAGAGATAGAAATCCATCTTTAGATAAAAGAAATACTTAATGTGGATACCATTGTACACCATTTCGAGGGTTAAACGTAACAGTAATGCTAGGGGTGATATTTAATGACATTGGCAAATAAAAAAAGCTGACATGTATCTTTTTCACTTAAAGGTGAGATATCATGTATCTTAGTAGTGCTTACGATTAGAAAGCTGTAGACCAAATATTTAAAACCAATGATGGTTTTTCACAATACCATGTATAGAGTTGCATCAATTTAAAAAAATACTATAATAATATTTTACCCAGTATAAGTAGCTTTACAAGGTGTAATCAATATAATCATGCATCTAGAGTTTCAGTCTGATACTTTTTTCAAAATACTTTCATATAAGCATTTCAGTAGTTTGAGAATATACCGCAATAAACAAATAATGTAGAGTTTGTAACTAATACTAAAAGAGGCATCATTGAGTGATGAGAATATCGATATTCTATGAACGAAATCTAACCAACTGCGTAAATTTCTTCAAATATCTTTAACTAAACAATTGGCTTGCTAATTAATCAAAATAGTAGTATTGATTTAGGTTACAATATGTGCAGTACCTAAAATTGTTTCTATTACAAAACGATTATAAGGAATAAAAGCTCAGAAAAATTTATAAATATAATTAAAAAAGAAAATATAAAAAAAAAATAATCGTACAACATTTGTTTAGACTACCCATACGTAAATTCGTGATACATGCAAAGGAAAAACGATATAACGAATTCACGTCTTTTTAGAGCAAAAAAAATGATACACACATTTAAGAATTAAAAGTCTGAAAAACAGATAATAGATAATCATTAGTTAATAAATTCAAAATTGTTATTCAACAACAAATAGTTACGTATTAAATAAAGTTTTGACTGAAGGAAAGATAAAAATTACCGATACAATATTAAAAAACTAAACACGTAAGGAACATGACCCGATAAATTATATTAAAGAAGGGGAAAAAATTAATGTAAAGCATCGACCAATTATATATTAGATACAAAGGCATAATATTGGGCACATCTCAGATACTCACAAAAAACAATGTATATATAACGAATAAAAAAAAGCAGTCAAATTGGATTTTAAATTAATTTACTTATTTCAGCAAAAAAAATGAAAAAATTATAGTGAGATTAACAAGAGAATCGAGTAGTAAGAATAAAGAGTTTGTATAGTGAAAATTCGATAGAAGTTGTAATGAAAGAGATCTTTACTTTTATTGACAATTGAACGAGAAACACTTAATAAGTTAACACATCATAACCAAACAAAGATCTCCACCAATATCTATTATTAAGAAGAAATGAATAATAATAAAGCTTAAAAATGTAAGTAATAATATTTTACCATTCCGTAAATATTTCATTATCCTAGAAAATTCAGTATCAGTTAATACAAACGTAAACAGCAATATACAATAAACTTAATGTACCAATAATTAATTAAAAATTTATTAGCGGCTCTCAAATAATTAGCAATACTCGACAATATTGGTAATATAAACTTGCCGTAGTTAATGCAATAGGAAAAAGAACAAATGCATACGATTAATACATTAAATAAATAGTCGATTTTAGTAGAACAAAAAAATTGTTTTTTTATTTTTTAAATTTGTGGAAATTGTGTATTACAATGAGATACTATTATTATAGGGTATATAATGGTAGTGAAAAATTTATAATCAAAATTTAACATAAACCAGGAATATTTATCGAAAGAATGAAAAACCGTACTTCAGGTATAAATTGAAGAGAGTAACATGCATATATAGAAAATTTTACATAAAACGAATAAATAAATAAAGCTGAGATGGAAATACGCAAGGCGTGTACACAATCAGAATTCAACTACGTTTATAGATAGCAAGTAATTTGAAGAAAGAAGTTCAAAGTAACAATGCAAAACGGTTTTAAAATCAAACAAACGATAAAACAAACCAAAATTGGCGAGAACAAGGTGATGCAAAAGGATATTTTTGCAATAACACGATTCTTTGACATTCTTTCACGTTGATTCTTACATACTGGAAACTCGAACTCTGGAAATTTCATCAATGATAGTCCTTCCGCATCCTCGTGCTTGCGAACTTTAGTATATTCATAACTAATAAATACATTTGTAATTCGTATTAACCAAATACATTTTTTATACTTTCTTTAATTATTCGGTGTTTCTTTTAACAGCGATTGTGAATAGTAAAATAATTTACTTATTAAAAAAATGTAATAATCGTATCTAATTTAACTCATTTAAAATAAATTATAAAATTCTTAATAGTCTCTTTTATCGTTTATGTATGCTTCATATATTCTTCATTAATTTTTAAATTGAATTACTAATGCATATATAGTTTTTAAAATATATTAATAACATAGTAGATAACTGGTTAAACTTCATTGTATCGATGTTTATAACTTATAGCATGTTACTCATAGTTTGACGTGTCTCGGCTTGTCGCAGAATAAGCCAGAACACGTAATAACTAACAGTAGGTCTCTCGCGCGAATTACAGGAAATTAACGGGGTTTAAACCACTAAACTTAACGATTATCGAAGTTTTCCTTGGATGCGTATAAATTTGCCCAAAAATGTGACAGCGGGAGCAGTAGCTACACATCAGGAAAAGTTTGGTAACGGACAGAGACCCTCGTGGCAATCACGGAAGTTCGTCAACTGATAGAGGTCCACGATACAGAACTAGTTCACGATAATCAAAGCACGCTAACGGGCAGAGACCCTTAGCGTAGCAGAAACAATGCCCGAATGAGAAGAAGTCGTCAATGCGAGAGGCAATAACTCTTGTAGCGCGACGTCGATGGAAGCTCACCGACGAGCAAATGAGCAGAAGCCTTGGTGTAACAGTAAAAGTCCTTCACGTAAAAGACCGATTGGATATGTAGAAAAGTCGAGCCACTGAAAATAATCGAAATACTACCTTTGCTTTGAACTCCACCTTCACAACCAATTCTTCCGTGACAGCGGCTCTAAGAGGAGCCGACCTGTCAGCTTATTAATAAGTTGACAAATGTTATTAATAAACCATTAGTTAGCCTGTGTTTATATCACACTCGAGACTGTAGTGCAGTTAGGTACGTATACAATGAATTAGGTGAGAAATTCATTGAAATAGAACCAAAATAAATGTGAATATTGTTAAAAAATGTTGAACAGCAAGACCTAGAAATTAATGGTCAATTAGAAATTACAGTATTATCAGAAAAATTTCTCTTAAGACAGAAACTGTAGAGTCGTAAAAGAACTTTCATATTATCTATGTTAGAAATCTTTTTATATAAATTCAAAGGACAAAACAATTTTTAAAATACCATTTATAATATGGAAAATATCGATATTAAAAAAAATGTTTTAAAACAAATTTCTTTAAAATAAAAAATTTAAATAAGATCACTAAATCTTAATTATGTTACCTTTTTATTCACTGTCAAAACTTTAATTTTAGTTATTTCTGACAATATAAAATACTTTAGAACTATTTTGTTTAAAATTGTTTTTATTGTAAAATTGAATGCAATCAAATTTCTTGTTTATATTTTCCAGAAATTACATTTAATATCATCTATTTAAAAAAAACCTAAATAATTAGGTACTCTTTTAACGTGAAAAATTGTTTTAAATGGTAATTTTCAAAATATTAAGCATAGTTAAATTATTTTATTACATTTATTTTATGAAAACAGCCATTTTAAATTGAAAATTGATTATTTATAATTTCTATACGAAGAATTTTCTATGATGCAAAAGTAAGTAAGGAATAACGTTGTAGATTAATAAATTATAAGAATGAAAAATAAAAAGATTATTAAAGCGTGAAACTTAGTTTAAACAATGTCTAAATTTCTATTCGAATGGGACGATAAAATCTCGTGTAAGTATTATATTATCATTAATGAACCAAAGAAAATTATCAAATTTTGTAAAAGCCCTACGATATTAATTAAGAATGCAATATCTTGTAATTATTATTATAAGGGTATTATTTTTTTATCGTTTAATATATCAAAAAGAGATTATGTAAGTATTTTATTTTTACATCAAGCGTGTATTTTACTTCTTTTCAAACGATATAATTTAAATTAACAAACAATTATGTATTTATAATACTCATTTTGATTTTGAACGCTAATGAAAACAGAGAATTAATAAAATATTTAAAACAGTTTATTTATAATTTCATATGGTTGTTTAATTTTGTTGCGGATTTAATTATTATTTGTCTAAAACGATCGTTTTCATCTAATAAAGAATAGTATTCAAAAGTTTAAAGCTACTAAGTGATTATTATTAAAAAGCTGAAAGAACTATTTCATTACTTTTACTCTTTGATTTTTGAATTTAACGTTAATTTCCAATTTTTTATATGATTTATAATACAATATTTAAATATATTTAGGTATTTTATTTAATTTATACAAACATGCTACTTTTATAATATGTTAATGAATTCTATGTTTGCATGGTAAAAATGTGTAAAGTTAAAATATAATATGTTAATTACTTCAATTAAATGCTAGCCTAAAAATATAATATAATTGTTATTAATTTATTATTCATATTTTAAAATAAGCACGAATAAAAACTCTTTAAATTGACATTTTTTAACGTATTAAGTTCTTAAAAATTTCTTATTATATGTAGTTTTACAGTTCGATCAAATAAATCGATAGATATTACTATTGCTGATGCTTAAATCAAATTTGTCATAAATGCACTGTATTGTTCCCACTATTATTTAAAGTCGGAGTTACGAAAACTGCGCTACCATCAAAGAGTATTCAATTTTGTTACAACGTTGAAATGATATGCACTATTATCCATCTTACAATACTTCATAGAATATTTTCTTTGTGCCAACCGTGGATATTTAAAAATACATATATGTAGTATCTTTAAGGTTATGTAATCGCTCTTTGTATAGTTACTCATTACAAATACATAATATACAATACATGTGCGAGCATTCAGTTAAGAACCCTGTTTAAAAAATAATTCAAACAACACAGAATAATTATGAACGTTCTTAAAACAATAAAATGTATGAAATTGTTTAGAATATTAATTAATTAAAAATTATCTTTCCTTTCATGTTATTAAATCGTATTGTTGTGAAAAAATATTATTGTAAAAAATCATACTATTATTATCCGTACAATAGAAATAGAAGAAATGTATTAACAAAAATCAAAACTGATGCAAGGAAGGTCAAATTAACAATTTAATTTTTAAGAAAAATGTTTAAATAAATCTTTTAAGTTTAATACATTTAGAAATTTTCTAGATATTATATTTGTATTTACTCTATTATCACAGAAAGACTAAAAAATATTGAAATATTTAAATAATTCTTGAAATATTGCACATTTAATACAGTGACATTGCAACAGACTACTCGTGTACTATTTGATATTTCTGATTTTTAAAAATTGAAGGTTTATTTAGCATAAGATTTATACATATTTTACAAGGAAGTACCAGTTAATTGTTCATTTTATAATATTTTGATTTACAACTACAATTTAATTCGCTCTTCTCTTTTTCCACCAATAATATTTGACTAAAAAGAGACCTCTTTTATAAAGAATCCTTCATTCTTTACGGGTTTTGCTTTGATTAGCACGTTTACGTATCTAGATTTATATACGTACATTTTAATAATCTTTCATACGCTATAACCATCCAATACTATCTCATGTGTTCGTAATAATATATTTTGTCTTACAAATACACTCTTTAGAATTTATTTATCGAGTATTTTCGTACTGTTAATGTTACCGATACGTACGATCGATATAGCATGCAGCGGTACACATATAATGTTATAGATCTATAAATTTAAATTAGAAACTTCGATTCGTAGAAAAAAGACCTAAAATATTTATTTCATAATTCTTCTTTTTAGAATGTACATATTTTTGTTGACTATAGATAAATGCATTATGTTTGGTTCTGGTAAAATTGATGTTGGAACAAAGGTATATTCGAGTAACGTACTGATACCTGTATAATTACTTTTGAAATTTAAAAATATAGATAAATCAAAAGTGTAAAATATATTGAGTCATTTAGTATTAAATTAAGTACGCATGAATAACGTTTTTTATATATATCTTCTAATTAAAAGTAATATTTCGTAATATAGTTATAAATTGGGAGATGTTACAAAAACATTTTTTGTTCTGGAACTAGATAATCAACAGTAAAATATATTAAAAAATCAAGTAGTAACAATAAATATATATAAATACATATAAAATTAATTTTTAATAAATATTGAACATTTTTAATTTTCTATATATTTAGAAGACTTGCTTTAATACTAATAAGAGTTATAAATTATATTATCCAATTTATGATAAAAAATAAATGAAAAGAGATAGTTTAATAAAAGAGTAAAAAAGAGTATACGATCTGATTTAAAATTTTTTATTGCACTAACACATTTGAGTAGCACAGTGTTAAATAAAATTGTTCAAAATAATTTTCATAAAATTTGTATTATAATTTCATAACATGGCATTGTTATAGGTGAGATGTATGAAACTAGTTCAACATCCAAACATAGTAAGATTATACGAGGTTATTGATACGAATACAAAATTATATTTAATATTGGAACTTGGCGATGGCGGTGATTTATACGATTATATATTACGTCATGAAAGTGGCCTAACAGAGGAGGTAAGGTCTTTTTTATTTTTCACATAATATATGTTTTTAAAAAAATTAAAAAAAATTTAATTCAAGATTTCTTCAAAAAAATTGTTAAGAATGATAAAGATTTTTAAAATTATATTCTTCAAAAAAAATATTAGACAAAAACTTTATTTTTCTTAATCTCATTCACCGATTCTTCAATTTAATCACCTTTAAAAAGATAAATTTTAATTAAAACATGAGATTAAAATTAATTCGTGTTATTTAAATCAGCAAATATATGGATAAAATTATTATAGATCTCTCTTTTCTGTCTCGCTATCTCTTTCTCATATCCGTAATCTTCCAATCTCTCTCACGTGTAATTAATTTTGTAATACCGAATGCAATATTGTATTACTTTATGTGTATAAATAATTATATCTACAATACGTATAGTACATATTATTGTATCACCAACGAGAATTTAATGTTATGTGAGCAAAAGTAAGAAAAAGGATTGAATAAGATTCGATGGCTTTCGTGGTTAATCGTCTCTTTAAAAAATTCTTGGCCTAAGCTCATATTCTTATTCAGAAGTTAGTATAAATTGAATATAAATCCAAAATTAAAAAAAAAACTATATTAGTAAATTTATTAGCATCGTAGAGAGTTAATGATTATTTTTTTTTAAAAAGTGACCTCAGATAGATAATTAATTTCGAGCAGCCTTCCTGAGGAGGTATTTAGAAAATTTTGAAAAATTCGAGTTTAGCCTATACTAAGTTCGAGCATTCCATTTAAAGTGATTTGTAAAATTTTAATGTGGAATAGTTAATAATTATAACAGGAGAAAAATAAGCAAGTCTATAAAGTTTAATTAACAATTAGTTCAATTTAAAAGAAAAACGCACTATAATATACAGGGACGCCGGTCTGACTGTATCTAATCCCGTACATTTCCATCAATTTCTCCTTGCCACTGAAGTCTGCCTTGCTCCTCCAGCCTATCCCTACTGTGCCTATCCTATCGTTTTCCTTCTGCCGGCACCCTAGGTACCTTCCTTATTCCCACAGTAATTATTCAATTATTATTATACACACATATACTCTCTCTGTCTGTCTCTCTCTCTCTCTCTCACTCACCCTAAACATTCTGATATCCTTCATTATATATCTACCGTATCTCCGTATAATATATAACTGGTTACACGTCTATAATTTACTGTAAAAATTATACATAGATAATCAAATATTCAAAACACTGTTTTATCTTACTAAAAGTAACATTATATTTTATATCGAATGTTCTTTAAATTAATTCCTTAAACTATAGTATTTTAATTGTGTTTTTTTTTTATTTTATATACATATAGTCATTATTTAATTATGCTAAAGTATTTTGAAATGTCATTTAATTCGATTTATTTATTTATATTAATTATAAATTTGTAATAAATTCAACTTATATTAAAATAAATTACTCGTAAGTAAAAAATTTCTATTTAAAATTATTTTCTCCTAAATATACGTTTTATGCGGTAGCGCGAGGATTGTGGAAGGGTAATATAAAAGTAGAATATGCAATAAATCGAAAATGCAATTTATCATTTAATTCTTTATTGACACGAATAATCAATATAGACTTAGGCACGAAACAAGAAATAGTAAGCACGCCGATTCTCTGTTGAACGATTCAAAAGCTTTAGGAGCATTGTCGTCATCGTTTTTATGCATTAGCTCTTTTTCCCCCTTCCTTACTTTTTCACATAAAATTTACACTTCCGCTTACTGCTTACATCTTTTCAGCCTTGTTAATGCGGATTAACGAGAGTCCAATGCGCGCCATTAGTCCTAGGTCCCGTCTACGCCGCCAGCCCTAATTTAATATAGGCATAAAAAGTCCTGTGTGTCAAACAAGAGCAAAAGCCGCTTACAGTTCTAACCTAATGTGTAGGCGATGGTTCAGTTTACACGTTATTTAATTTTCAAAATTCGATAATCCTTAAATACCATACAGTTCTTCCTCCCGCCGGTTGCACACTACTAACACTGCGTTGGCGTACGGCCTCTGAAGCATCGCGGGGGCGATACAATGTCGTCAGCCGAGATTCCGACGTATCAGTGATTTCAGTCGAATCAGCTTCCAGCATTCTCGCGGGATTCGTGACCGTACAGACATAGCGAGACCCTGAAAAAAAGGAACAACTCGGGGAAAGAGGATAGATATTTCGAAATTTTTTAATTCAAAGAAGGTTCAAGTAAATTGAACATTTGTGCCGAGTTAGAGTATGAGCTAAACTGCTCTCAATAGCGGTTTATCTTGTTCTTGTTGACTCTGAATACTTGTAAAGCCTCTGGGATAATCCGCCACAAGGCTACTTAAATGACACTGTTTACTTTGTTTGCACAAGTCGGTCGAATCATTCCCTCCGCACTTTTCGGACGGCTCGGACGTGTTTCATTCTGCAGGTGTAGGTTCGATCGTATGTAGATTTCAAATATGGCCCTCTATGACGTACATACGTCTTATATCATATAATAATACTTGATAAATTATTATTAATTACTGAATTGAAGAGAAGTGAAGGAGCATATTAATAATCATATATTCTCTTCTAACATTTTACTATTTATTTATGTTTGGCATCGCTATATTCAGTTATTTGAGGAGCTTCCAAAAAGTTGCGAGAAAGAAAAAAGGCACTTGTAAAGATTACGAATAAGCTGCACTAGACTGAAAATCGATAACGTTTAAAGCTGAAAATTCGATAAACTATTCACGTAAACTCAAGAAATAAGACCCAATTATATTTGCTGAAAGAATAATCCATTAGAACAAATTACTTGGACAATTTGAAAGTAACGTCAAAAGTAAGTCCGAATCTTATGTAAGCTGATTCATTTTTCCTCACTTTCCTTTCCTCTTTACAAAAAGAAGAAAAAAAATTAATTTTCACTGCATTAAATCTGTGGCAGTAAGGGATAACCTCTTCCTAGTCGCTTTTGGATTACATATGTTTTTCGTTAATATTTTTCGCCTATAATCTACGTTGACTTTTCACAGTTGTTTTTACTACAAATTACGCTTTATTATTGTAGTTTTGCTCAATTTGATACGACAATAGATCGTCACGTTCGAGTTCCGTTTTTTCATTCGCCTGCGACGGGGTCCCTAATTGCCAATAGTCTTTCGACAATATAATTGGTTAAAAACGATTTCTATGTGCTAAGCAAGAAAAGGTCATACAAATTTTAAACTACCCGAATAGAAACCTACTTCAAGTCCCCGAATTCTGCAAATACCAATTCAAGGGACGAGTGTGCGTACGAGAGCAAAGTTTAAACCAGGATACTCCTTCGCATTTGTCACCGGTCATCACACCCGCGAGTGCGCAATCGCTATTTCCTGGATCAAGACTAGAAAGCTTACTAGGTCTTAAGTTTGCAGGGCAACAATCAACGAGTAGAACAACGTGTAGACGTACAGGTTTCCAGGTGAATGTGAAACCGGGCGGTATGTGCCACGCACACAGTTAAAAAAGATGATAAAAGATGTAGGAAAGAAAGAGAGTGAAACATCGTGATAGGGAAAGAGCAAAATGGAAAGAGAAGAGGGCGCGTCGTAATGGGTGAAAGAACCGAGAAAAAAGCATAGATTAAAAAGACTTAGAGAGCGCGTTACGTATAGCGAAAGAGCGTTATTTGAAGCAACAGAGGAAAATAACGAGAAAGAGAGAATGAGAATTGGTGAACGTAAAAAGGATTCAGAGAAAGGTTCATACATATATTTATTTACGTAAAGGCGTTTAACTTCTTTTTTGCATTTATTTTCTTTCAAATTGAAAGTTTTTAGCAATTGACGTTCATATAATATTGAAAGTAAAAACTATGTATCTAAACTATAGATGTTTTCTATAAATAAAAAAATTTAAATGCTGGCAATTATAAAGACCAATTAACTTTTTCACGTTTTATGACTCTTATTTTAAGTGGATTAACAAGCATTTTAGCTGCAACATTTGTGCCACTATAGCGCTTATTATTATTTTTCTGAGAATAGAAGCGAAGACCAAAATAAACATTGACAATTTGGTCTCTTTGTTTAATCCGTACAATCTCAGTAAAGATCCTATAAAAGCCATTCAGCACAATCATTTATATTGGTTTTGGTTTCCATAACCTTGAGAAATCTTTTGACTTTTTGAACAACCGCAGAATAATGTTTTACTTTTTTTCTCAACTTTCCACTGGTGTTCCGAAATTTTTATGATCCATCGGTATCAGCTGTTATTATCTTTTTCTTATACGTATTTCTATTGTATTATTAGTTTTCTATATTATTAAACGAAATTTAAATGTTTTGAAAAAAAAATAATATTTAACTCTTAAAATTACATTTATTCGTTAATTTCGTTATATCAGCGCTCAATTTGTTTGTTATTATCCTTGTACTAATTACGTGCACATTAAAATTAGAAATTAATTTAAAGATTAGGGATTAAAAAAGATTGTTCGACCTAGATCTATCATACCTATGTATGTTACCTAACATAAATGAAAAAAAGTTTTAGATCTATTATTAGCGGTATGAATTCAAATAATTATCGAGCGTGTTCGATCATATGACATATGTAAATTATCAAGAATAAGTAGTGCTGTCTTAAAAAAAATGCCAACTATTCCAGCGATATATGCAAATATTCGTTCAATAGTTTATATTTCAAAGGAGTAAACGACGATCTTGTCTGCGGCAACTCCTCTAATCCACCGAGAATTTATTAATCGCGCCATTTTTGTTCATAATTTTTCAATTTTTTGCAAATGCAACATTCTTTTTATCATTAATTTTTTAAATTTAGAAAAGTTTAAGTAAACGTTTAACTTCACATGTAATTACTGTATTTTTTGAACGTTGTAACAATGGTTTTCATATCCTACAGATATCTCCCAAATATGTTTTTCCGGTCGTAAATATCTTAGATTATCTGTACAATTATTAAATGCCCTTGGAAAGATACCAAAAAAGGTTAAAAAAAATAATATATTTATGGAAACATAATAAAAAATATCCTACATTATACAAGAATACCTAAAACAAACAATAATATACTAATAATGACATAAAATTAATGTTATTGTTGAGAGAACAGCATGTGCTTCGGCGTAAATCGTTGCACTGCGTAGTTGTCTTACTCCTTTTCCAAGTACACGTATAATAGCTTTATTGTTTTACGATGTGCGTCAATGTGCGTGCCGCATGTTTTTTGCAGTTTTCTAGATTCTATTAGGCAAGCATTCATTTTGGATACACGGTCAGTTGTTCATCTGCCGTTAGATAGTTGCCTTTATACTCTCTTTCTGTATACTAGTATAGAAAGCTTACAGTTGTATCTACTCGTATATTTCATGTTAAAAGAATATTCTGAGATAGGTTTAAAATTTAAGTCGTATTGTGTACACGACGCACACTGTGCATAATTTCTCCTGTGTATATGAAAAATACATATAATCAATATGTGCATGTGTCTTTTTAATCATTCTTACACACGTGCATTCTCATTCACTGATAAATAATATCACGCTCTGCTATAACCATTTAAACAGTTACTACGTGAAAATCGCAATGAATTAAAATACTGAAGCATGTTTTTTCAATTAGAAGCAAAGATAAAGATTAAAATTCAATATAATAATTATATTAAGGAAACAGAAATATCAGAATATATAAAATAATTCTGAATTATCATATAATACAAAAGTAATTATACCGTTTAGTTACTTTTATAAGTTAAATAATTCTTACGATAAAGATACTTAATAGATGTTATAGTAATTAAGTAACGAATAAGTGTACATCGTTGCAGTGCTTAAAAAATATTACGGATTGGGAATAATATAAAGAATACATAGTAAATAGAATTATCTTAATGTTGTGATAAGCCTAAAATGATTAACAACTAATGAAAATAATCCTTGGTAAACTTATGAATGTATGAAGCATGAACAGGATTGTCCCTACCAAAGGAATGACACTCTTTTAATCTTAACGACTATGCGTAATTTATAAGTATATGTAGTTGCATAGCTCCAAAATGACTACAAATCAAAAACTATACGTGCACTATTCTGTATATTGTGTATATTGAATAAAATTTTTCGGCTTTTATCTTTTCTTTCTTTATTATTCGTTACGATCATTATTTGTAGCAACGTCAATGCAAATCAGTGCTAATTTAGCCGTAATTTTTTATATGTAAAAATCTTAATAATTTTTTTTTAAATCTTATTTTTACTGAAAAATATTTTTAGAATATTCAGCGATTTTTATATTTATCAATTATTGTTGACGCCATGGAGGGAAAAAAGTAACGGATTAATATTATGTTTTTTCTGGAAAGAAAAATCTTCAGGGGTGGGGACGAGTTAGAATAGACACAACCATGTAAGAGGTGCAGGAGGTTACGGAGGGTGTAAAAAACAGCCAAATAGGCAGCCGCGAACAGTTTTCTCTTAAATAAAACATATCTTTTTTTTTCTACCCCTCCCTCTTCAATTCTACCCTTTATCCTTTT
>JACCHW010000208.1:0-33444 GCA_018907185.1 Platyscapa corneri | reverse complement strand
ATCAACTTATGAAGCGTAAGACAAGTCATTTTTAGAAATAATAAATAATGAAGCTTATCTAAAGAAATTGTTCATCGATTCGTAATGTATAAGAAAATAATGAAAAATTAAGTAATGTTATATACTCGAAGATAATTTACAATATCAATATCGTGAATTTTTTTTGTAATTTATTGTTTTTATAGTTTTGATTATTTTTATGTATAATTTTTATTTATTATATATATTTATTTTTCAAAATTGATGAACATAATTTTTGTATTAATTATTGAATATGTGTTAAAATTAAATCAATAAAAATTATTTTCTATTTTGTACTGTGCTGAATATTTTACAATGTTACTTTTCATACCTATAAACAATTAATATATGATTAATCTAAATGTATACTTTTTAAATATTTGATAAGATACTTAAGTACTATAAAACTGCAAGATATAGCTCGTTTTATAAATTTAAGTTTCATCCCATTTACTAGTCTCTTTTCTGTCTCCCCTATCAACGGAACACCTCCTTATTTTTACTCCTCCTTTAGCTTATTGCTAACTCATCCTGTACTTGTTCTGACCCTCCTATCTTTGCTGCTATTCTCATTTTTACCCATACCTCTTCTTCTCCCCTGCCTCCTCACCCTCTTTCTTTTCTCCGTTTACTACCCCTACTCAGCTATCCCTTTCCCCAACCTCCCCTCTTTCCCTATTTTTCGTGACGTTCAGTTCCGTTGCTTTCCTTCTGTGAGGTTCAGGTGATATAATTCTTCTTCTCTTTCGACCCTCTGCACTGCGCCTTCCCATTATCAGTTCCCCACAAGATTGTTAAATAGCGGCTTAAAAGCACGGGAAATAAAAACATCTATAATAATCTATGTGTGTGCAAATTTGAAAATAGAAATAAAGAAAAAAAGATGTTATTAAAGAGCGTCTCATAACAGAACGATTAATATTGTCAAAAGAAAAAAGAAGACAAAAAATGCAAAAAGATGTAACAAGAAGGTGCTAATAAACGTTGAGAAAAAAAAGAAAAGTTGATAGATCTACAGTTTTTAAATTTTTTGTATTTAAATTGAGTGTCAAACAAGAACAGGTGCATTGCTCGAGCGATATGTCCACATTCGTGCAAGAATGCAGTTCAATACATATAACAGAGTATTAAATATACTCTGTTTACTATAATGAAGTAATACGAAGGTTGAAACTATTAGACTTATAAATTTCTGATGTTACCATATACAGAAATCTCGTTACAAAATTATTATTTCGAAAATTATATATTTCGATAGTATAAGCTTGTTAATAAAATGTCAGTTTTTAAATATTTTTAGCTGACAAAAATAAAAAGTATAATTTATTATAGTTAGTCTAAATCTTTTGTATATTTTTATAAAAATTCTTTATTATTTATTTTTACATCGTTAATTCACTCAAGTAATAAAGTTATATTTGAACACATCCGCCAGTTATCTTTATTTCAGCTTTTATTGACAAATATTGCATTACTATTAAAACGTGTAAAAGCAATAGAAATTTCTTTTCTAAATTATTATTTTACATATGTTTAAATAAATATATTTTTCGAATACTTATGATACATATTTGGAAAATTTTCATACCTGGAAGTTGACTGTTTTTATTAATGACTAAATCAATTCTTAAAAATAAATATATCATTTAAAAATACACAGATATTAGGAAAAGCTCTAATTTTTCTATTTCAAAAAATGCAATATTTATCGTGACTAAATATCCAAATGTTATTACAAATTTATAAATATAAAATTGTGAGTGTTGAAAATGAAAATTATAAGAATTAATTAAGAATTTTTATTATATAATTTATAAAGTTTATGTTATAAATTTAACCATAATATTTTGCCTTTACGAATAATTTTTTAATGTAAACTATTTTTAATAGAATGTTTTAAAAATTAGAATTTTTAAATTAATATTACAAATATAAATAAATTAATAAATTCATGATGTGCTTTTGCATAGCACTGTTCTATTTGTATTATAATATATTTACTTTTCTTATCCAAATTTTATGATTTTGAATAAACATTAAAGAATTAATTTATAAAATTTAATGAAATAAAATTGCAATTATATTCATTATATTTTCTTGATAAAAAAATACGGGAGTTGTTATTTCCTTTATTTTTTAACTAAATATTGATGAAAAAAAGAACATTCTTGATCTTAAAATTTTAAAATAATCGGGCTTAGTTTGTAAATATTTATAAAGTGACCACTTATATCCTTAATCAAGTAAGGAAATATCAAAAATACTTTTTCATATTCCATGTTTTAAGCAAATAGAAAAAAATCATTTTATGTATTATAGAAATTGCGATAAAATTTGCAAATTCACAAAGTGTACAGTGTCTTATCTTTAGTTTTCTCTTTTCTGTGCTTTAATTGAATTTGTAGAAAAATGTTTCAAAAGTTATAAATTAAAAAATTCTATTAAAAGGAAGAACTTTATTTTTTAGCTATAACATTTTAAAAGTTTAATATTGTTTACCATCCTAATATAAAATTAAAATATTAGCCTATATTATATTATAATAATTTCTTATGCCTTCATATAAAAATCTATAAATAATATAGAATTACTCATTATAATATTGCAACAATTTTATTTTTAATGATTTCTCAACACTTTGTGATTATCTGATAAAATATAACTTCTTGTGTTATATTTCTTATGTGAAACTAGTAAACTATAAAAATAATTCTAAAAATTAGTTAAAAATTTGACAGTAAATCTATAATTATATATTCATTGCAAAAAATGAAAAAGTTTTTTCTAAAAATAAAAAATAAGAATATGTAATCTCTCCAGGATTGAAAATATGATCTGAAATTGTACTAATGAAACTTTAAACAATCAATGTAAAGATTATTTTTGAATAAATGAATAAAATTTGATTATATTCAAGTTAAATTTATATAAATTAGGCAGCAAATCATTAATTATTTTAATTTCGAAATGCATAAAATGTATGGTTAAAAAAAGAATTTCTTTCCTGTGGAAGGAAATAATTGTAAAAAATTTACCAATTATGTTCTTAAGGCGAAAATTAACAATTTTTTTAAAAATAATAAGTAATTTTTCATTTTAAGTCAAATAAGTAAAATTAATCTAAAAATTTACTACATATCTGGAGTGAGTTATGCATTCCACAATTAATTTTTTATAATACGTAAAACCATTAAAATAATTAATGGTTTAATTTATACAATAGTATATTTTTACTCATGAAATATTCATGTGACAACATTTACTTTTATTGTAAGGTAAAAGAACTTAATTGCCTTTTTTAATCTGAGATTTTGCCATTGATGTGAGTACTCGCTTAAACATAGAAAAAATATTTATTAAAATAATATATTGTAAATATTCGCTTAGATCAGAGTAATTGTTAAGTAATTATCAAAAAATCTAAACATCATCCAAATGATGATTACAAAGAAACTAGGAAAGATAATATTTTTGTTTTTCTGATTTCGTGTTGCCGAACCATTAACACAGCTCTCTCTGATGCTTAGCAAATAGAGATTTCGACGCTCTAGAAGCTTATGAACACCTCGTAGATCCATTTTCGGAAGTTTGTGTTCACGTCCAACAAGAATGGAGTATTTCTGACCATCAATATTACGCGTGCAAAAGGTTATTACCATATGTGATGCTACAGCCTTCATTAAATACACCGTTCCAACAAACTGTTTGTAAGAAGGTTTATCTGCTAAAGTACCTAAAATAAATAAGTATGTGTATTACTTACTAATTTTTTATTTTTTTTTTATTCTTGTTAATGCTTAAACTGATTTTAAATAATTTAATATTATATTATATATTGAGTATCAATATATAATAAACTAACCAAGCATGTAAATAAATAAAGTCAAGTATTTAAAGAGAGTATCTATATCTTTTTATAATTTACTATTAATTGCATGCAATATTCAGAATTTTTAAGAATTTTCAAGGAAGCTAATCGACATGTAATACAATATAATTTATTAAATTTTTCACATTAATAGAAATATTTTTAATTTTATATATTTGTTTTCAATATAGGCTTAGAAACATTAAATATTCATATTTAAAATTTTCAATAAAATATACCGTTTTATTACAATTTTAAATATTATTAAATAAAATTTATGAAAGAATATTGTGTCAAATAAAAAGTGCTAAAAATATATAATTTCTACATATTCAAATTTTAAAACTCATATGAATAATTATTTTTTTTTAACAATGTTACTTTTAGAATTAAATTTGTATTATTAATTTTTATAAATGTTTTATCTATTAAACTTTCACACAAATTCTTTATAAAAACCTACCTTTTTAAAGTATTCATGAACTTAATTTTATTTAAAAATTTTGTTACATTAGAGTTTAAAATATTATTTTTAAATTATTAAATTATTCATTAAAGTTTAAATCATATTTTATATACTGTGTGTTTGATGTTTAAACAATTTATTATATTTATCATTATTGGTTTATTGAACAATATAATACATTGTTATAATGATTTACATAATTAAACTCATACATCTTAAAACATACATCAAAATGGTTACATTTTGCCGTTTGAGTTTTTACTTTTTGAGCGGCCCTTAGTTAAAAGGTGAGTAGGGGCTAATGACAATTAGGTTGAATTGTACAGAAAATAAATAACACTCACAAAAGAGTTAAACAAAAATGTATACTTATATTTACACTTATAATATAAATCTTAAAACAATAGCGAAAATATAATAATTATAATAAAAGAGTATAATAACTTATAATTACAACGCACTTTTCTAAAACTAAATTGCACTATGCTGATTTTATATAAACTTAAAACTAGCGCACTTAATAATAACTATAATGAATAACAGTAATAAACTTATTAAATAGAACTTAAATATGAACGTACTTGTCTAATAATATCTTTACAATACTTATAACTATTGAACTATGTGAAAATGAACTGTTCCTATGTGAGTGCGTGAGTGTGTCTGTATGTGCGTTTCTAGGTGAAAGATGAGTGCTTTTGTAATAATTAAATGTGTGTTTATGTTGAGTTTATTATATTATGTTATTACACTATCTTTACAACAAACCGTGTTATGAGTGGTCTTAACAATTATTTGAGTGGACTTTATATGAGTATGAATATTTCAGGATGAGTATACAAGTCCCTAAGTCAATTTATATGAGCGGACAGAATATTGTTTTATAATCATTCGTAGGGGATCGATGAGCTTATCATGCAGCGCGTCATGTTCATTATCAAACGGGATAATGTACAGTAATAATGAGCAGTATAAATATAGTCGTTTGTACTTCACGGGGGAGGGAGTTGATCGCACTGATTGAATATCGACGCGCGATCTTGTTTTTCGCCACGTGGTGAGCGGCCATTGTCGATAATCAATAATTGATTATCGATTATTGATTATCGATTATCCCAGGTGGCGATAGAGGTACCACAAATAAATAATTCATTCGCGAACATTCCGTCCGTCATCAGCAATCCCATTGATGATTATTTTGATTAGTTCACTGGCACCGGAAGAACAGAGAGCTTGTGTATGAGCCAGACCAAAGTAGTAGTTGATGTTTTTAAAGTTACTACTCTGACCAGCTTATCCTTGACCGGGTATAGTTCTATCACCCGAGCCAAAGGCCATTTATAAGGTTTAAAGCGCTTATCTGTAATAAGAACTAGTGAATCTTTCTTTATGTTATTGTTTGAGAGGTACCATTTTGAGTTAAATTACTGACGTTGAAGGTAGTGAGTCGATTATGTATTCAAAAATTGTTGAATTTTCTGCTGTATGAGTTGCCACCTCGATAATTTCGAGGTAGACAAGTCCATGAGTAATGGTTCAGGCAGGATAGTGAGTGGATTTCCAATGGGAATAGGCTGGTGTAAGTGCGTCTGTGTCGTCGGAGTCATCACTCAATGTTTCCAGAGGTCGTGAATTGAGTTGTGCTTCTATTTGACTTAATAGTGTCACGACCTCTTCCCATGTAAGTAGTGTTTTCTTGATGATACGCCTAAGGTAGTATTTTATAGATTTTATCACTGCTTCCCACTTTCCTCCCATATGGGGCGCACTAAGAGGATTGAATTTCCACCTTGTTCCGTCCTTCAGTTGAGCTAATCTTCTTTGTTATTGAGTAGCCTGTATGAATAGTTTTTAATTGCTGAATCTGCGCCGAGGAATGTTGTACCGCAATCAGAGTACAATGTGTTGACAATTCCTCGACGTACTGAAAATCTATGGTAGGCCACGATGAATCTGTTAGTTGAGTAGATACTGACTGTCTCAAAGTACATTGCAGATGTTGATAAATACACAAAAATGCAGATTCTCGCTTTGTGTGTTTTTGCATCTCGATCTTTTCAGGTTTTGAGTGTCAGAGGCCGGGTGTAGTCTACTCCTGTGTTGATGAATGGCTGTGAGGGTATAACAAAGAGGGGGTTGGCCAATCAATTGATGAGCATGTATTCCTCTCTGATGAGCACACACAAGACAGCACAAAATGTGACTTTTCACAGGAGCTCTACCACCGATAATCAAGTAAGTGTGACGGATATATGCCACAGTCAGTTGAGTATCTCCATGCAGAGTTTTCAGATGAGCATCAGCTACTTCCGTAAAGTGAGTGTGTCGCGGTAATATTGCCGGGTGCTTATTCTCGTAGGTCACTTATGTTTTATTAAGTCATCCTCCCACTGTTATGATTTCATAAGTATCGATAAATGTAGTCAGTTTATTAAAAAGATTTTTCGGTGACAAGTTTGAGTGGAATTTCAAACTTTTGCGTTCCTGCGCAAAATAAGCATGTTGAGTTGATCTAATCCAGAAGAGTTTTGCCTTCTTCAAGTAATCCGGTATCAGGTCTATTACAGGTGTAACATCAGATTCCTTTCTTAGGCGTGCAAGAAATCTGATGCACAGAGCTGTGACTCTCAATAGCTTGTTGAGAGTTGATTATCGGTAGATGAGTGTCCAATGATAGTCTGGTGTTGTTGCAGCTACGTGAAGACTACCATTAGGACGAGGATCTCAACTTCGAATATACACCATCCATCTTCCTTACACCATGGTGTGGTAGATACTATAAGTGGTGACGGTGAGCAGTCCTTGGAACTTTCTTCATATGGTTTAGTTGTTCATATTACGTCATAAAATCCTTATAATGAGAGTGATATTCGTCGTCCTTAGACAACCGTTTGAGTAGACTGTGCAGACATCGTTGAGCGATGTTCCGTGAAACTCCAAGATTATTTATGGACGCTCTGAGAGGGATTCTTACTACAGATTTCCCTGTGAGTAGACCTGAAGTGTTCTTCACACTCCGGATCCTCAGGTAAGTGGAGATGAGCAGTACTAGTCGCGACTTCTTCTTACTCCCAAAAACTCTTCAATATCTCTTCTAAGCTTCTTTGCTTCATTTTATTCAGCTATTTAATATAAATCGAGTCCATGTACTATGACTATAGACCAATCCTAATACACATGCAAACGTAAAACAATAATATGTTAAAAGTTGTAAATTATGGATATTCGTTTCCTCGGAAATACTGGATGTTTGAAATAAATGAGTTGTAGTGTAGCGTATGGAGAATATTTTGGCGGTCGTACCTGGCAATATCTTGCCGCGTTTTTGTAATCGATTCCATCGGAGCAAACTAATAGTCATCTATTGCAATCTCTTTCTTACTTCAAATTTTCACCATAGTCTTAATATTAACACTTCAGTATTCCAGGTCGACTTGATACCGAGTCCGTACGTAATAACAATTCGTGACTTGTTTAGTCACTGTTAAAAGTTGCTATACCGGTCAGTGGCTGCCGCCACATATTAAACATTCATTACTATTGACAACGGTTCGATACCGACTAGCTGAGCTCGCAAGCGCCGGCCATCTTACATCCGATGGCTCGATGTTGTGTATCTAGGGTGGGGGACTTAGCAGTTAGAAATGTTCAACTACTAATAGCGTAATTACTTTGGTATTGCATGTTTCACCGTCACAGATTTTGATTGACGCTACTTTTCATCATATTGTTACGAATGCTTTCTTCTTTCCTTTTCGTTATAATATATGTTTGTTTTATATAGAAGAAAATACATGTCTATTGGAAAACTGAATGTTTAATTTTGATATATATTCCATACAGTGATTATGTATATGTTAATTTTTTCTTAGAAAAATATGCAAAGAATTTAGTTAAGTATAAGTTTAATACACTTAACTTAATTTATTTAATTTTAAATTTGATACAAATTTTAAAAACATAAATAATAGATCAAAATATACAAAACGTAATATCATAATTTTACGTTCAGTTATTAAATTTATTATATAGTTATATTAAAGTTTTATTTATATAAATTTCAATGGGAACAAATATTGCTTAGTTCGTGCATAAAATATATAAGGTAGTTTTTAAATATAAAATTTTATATTTATATAAACTATTTATTGAATTCTATTTAAGTGATCATTAAAATGAAATAAGTTTTAAGCCTTAATGGTTACTGTTAAACAAAATAAAAAAATAATGTAAAATTTACTAATATAAAAATATTTATTTACCGTTAGTCGAAATTAAATTTCAAGTTTTTTTTCATCATTGAATAGGTAAATTAGTAACCTTATCTACATCATAAAATAGACCGGAGCTTTTAAAACTTAATACGTATTTTTAATTTTGTAATATTTTTTTATATTATGTTTTTATATATTATTATTTTTAGTAGTGTTTCATATCTATGTCTATTAATTGTTTTATATGTAACTATATGTATATATACAATTTTATTTATTCTTTATTATTGATAGATTAGCCGAAAATTGAGAAACAAAAAAAAATATATAAGGTGTTATACATTTATAAATTATTAATTACATTTTCTTTCAAAATTTATTACAAATACTACGTAAACTAAGATTTCAATTTTTTTTATATAATTTTACTTTAAGGTATAAGATATATTAATTTTTAAAAATGTATGTTTAATTTTAATTTTTATACTTATGCTACTATTATAAAACTGCTTATAAAATTAAGTGTATACGAAAAAAAAAATTATAAGTAGAACGTTTTTGATATTTTGATATATATTTAGTGTATAATGTAACGTTATATATATTTAATGTTTTTCATTTAATTTAATTTAATTTTAATGTATTATTATTATTATTATTACTGTTAGTTTCTTGAAAAATATAATACATTGTAATAATGACTTACATAATTAAACTCATACATATTAAAATATCAAAATGGTTACATTTTGAAGTTAAACGATTTTCTTAATTTTATATTTATAAATTATAATTTTACAATTTTTATTCTTTATTATCTTATAATTTAATTCTTAACTTATACTTATATACATATACATAAACTTTTCCTCTAATTTATATTATTCGTATAGAATTTTTACTTATTCCTATGTTATTATTGTTTTTCCAAAAGAATATTTGATATAATGTCTTCCAATTTACGTTTGTACATAATTATAACATAGATATTTTTGACACATGTACAATTCATTTAAAATTATACTCACATATTTTTATTACACTTTCATTTATAAATTAAAAGTTTCTATTTAATATTTCTAATATTTCTTTATTTTATCTTAGATTGTTCTCTTTCTCTTTCTTTTTTCTTGAACTCGTCCATTGTATTTTATATAGTCGGCTTAAATCTTTTTATTATTTTTGAAACATTCTTCTCAATTAGATGCCTTTATTCCTAATACCTTGCACTCTTTTAATATATGTTTTAGCGCCTCTTATTTTTCTCCGCAAAATCTAAAACTTTTTTCTCTGCTTTTATCCATGATTTGTTAGCGTAATTCTCATTGTCCATCATAAATATTGTCAAAATTTTAAATCCTTCCCTTAATTTCTCCCGTTCTCTTTTATAATAAATGCAAACTTCTTTGCCATATTCTCCAATATTATGTTTTTTATCTCACTTGTATAATACAGTACTTGTGACTTATCCAAATTTGTTTTTCTTGGCTGACTCTTATGTACATCACTTCCTCTATTAACTGATCCATGTTCTGGGCTTTCTCTCCCCACAGCAGCCCTGACCATCTTATACTTTGTCAAAATTTCATCCTAATCACTGTCAATTTTTTTCTTTTTTGTTTATTATTTTGTTGTTCTCTATTCATCTTTTTTCTTTTATTCTGTATTTTATACATTCTTTTACTTTAATGTTTCCTTCTCCGTTCAGGATTTTATTTTCATATTATATTGCTCTTCTTGCTGCTTTTGTTTCAATTCTGTATCTATTAGTTTCTAACATTAACACGCTGTCAGGAGTGTTTTTATCTAGCCCCAAACACCGTTAGATGTATTTTTTCTGAAGTCTTTCAATTTATTTGGATCCCTCTCAACCTCATATCACCTCTCCGTACAGTATAACGCTCTCTAAAAAAGTGTCAAAAATCCTCATCCTTATCTTAAAGTCATCTTTGAAGTATCTCTTCCCTATACTCCATAATTGTCCTACCAATAAGTTTACTTTTTTTATAAATTATGTCATCGTTTCTTTTTGACATAGCGTATCCCAAGTAAGACTATTGTTTTACTATTTCTATTTTCTTGTGTTCCCGTAAATGTTTTATTACATTTGCTTCTTGTTTTATTTGTTTTTTTAAATTTTATTATTTTTGTCTTCTCTTCATTTGTATCTAGGAATTTTTTCTTTAAACAGTTTTATTAGTTTTATAAGTGCTACCCCATTCTTACCTAGGATCGCTTCATCATTGGCATATAAAGTACTTCTAGTTCTGACTTTTTCTACTTTAATACCTAAGGTTCTTGATTTCTTTAGATATTCTTCTTAGTTCGACATGCCTATGTTAAATAGAGTCGGGGTCAGAGGATAACCCTAACTTATTCCTTTTTTTTATTTTATGTTACCGATAACTTCTTTTATTTTAATTTTGTTATTTGTAATTTCATAGATTTTTTTGCGATAATTTATTAAATACTTTTTATCTCTAGTTTCTCCATAATTTCCCATATTGCGTTTCTTTATTCGAATCAAAAGTAGCTTTTAAATCAACAAAACAAATCCAAATATCTGCTTCTATTTTTTCTAGCTGTATATCAATAGCAGTTTTTAAGGTGTGTATAGTCTCAAGTGTGCCTCTACCACGCCTAAATACAAACTGCGTATTAATGTACTTGTTGTTCTCTTCCATGTATTGCTCTATTTTATTTCTTAATAATTCTACATTTATTTTATATCCGGTATCTATTAATGTGATACCGTGATAATTCTTCACATACTTTTTTCCTTTTTTAAATATCGGAATTCTTAAGCCACTCTTCCACTCTTCCGGTATTTTCTTCTTTCACTGTTTTATTCAGAATGATTATTAAACTGTTACACACCATTTCTCCTGTATATTTCCACATTTCATTTGTTGTGTTGTCCTCCCCCAGAGCTTTCTTATCTTTTATCTTGTGTATTACCATCATAACCTCTGCTTTTGTAAACTTTTTTATTTCTTCTCCACTTCTATTTAGCTCTACATCTCTTCTTTATATTGCTAAGTCATTTTCTTCCATCGATTTTTCTTCATAAAATTGACACTAGTGATTTAACCATTCTTCGTTTGATATATTTTCTTCTATATTATTTCTAATCTTCCGGCCTCTGTTTATTATTTTCTAAAAAGTCTTAACTGTTTTGTCATTATATGCCTCATTAATTTTTATCGTTTTGAATCTTTTTTTTGTTCTAATCAATTATCTATAAGCTTTTCTCTTTTTTAAGTATGCATCTCTGACCTCTTCATCCACCCCCTTTCTCCATTTTTTATATTCTCGTATCATCTTTAATTTATTCTTTCAGCATTCTTTATCCCACCATGGCTTTCTCCTATCATCTTTTCTGTTACTCCTTTACAGTACTCCTATACTCCTTTAAAGTAATTGCCTTTTTCATAGTTTTTTTTACACCAATCCCTTTTGTTATTTCTTCTTTTTTACTTTTAGTTTTTTCTCGTATGTCTCTATTTTGTTTTCATCCCAAATTACTTTTGTTACTTTTTTTCTGAAGGATTCTCTATTATTTTTCCATTAAACTATTCTATTTTTAAAGGTTGATGATCTGAGTGTGTATTATTTAGAATTTTCATATTTTTATCCTTTTCGTTAATAATCATATAATATATAGCTGATGATTCTATTGTATTATTGAATGTGTTTGCGTTATCTTCCCCTCCTCTTTTCCCGTCTAGAAAGAACAAGGCATTTTCTTCCATCCATTCTATCAAATTTTATACCTTCCGCGTTTATTATTTTATACATTAAGGTTCTATGTTCCCTAGCCCATTATCTATCCAACCCCTTTTTTCTGCAGTCTGGCCTTAAAATCGCCACAAAGAACACACGCTTCCCCTTTATTTTTTTAACAAAATTTATCCAACAATTTAAAGTTCTCTTTTCTCTGTCTTCCCATATATACTACCACTATATTAACGCTATTTCCCTCAATTTTTATTTTTGCAGAAAATATCTTATCATTCTCACTATTTTATTCTATTATTTAAAAATTTTTACTTTTTTATTGCAAATAAATTTCCTCCCCTAGCATTTCCTGTTTTAAATTCTTTTGGTACGTAATTTAATTTATACTCGTAATTTTTTAATTTCTTCCTGTTGAATTCACTCTTTTTTTCTCTTACCCAAGTCTCCACCAGACCTATAATGTCCCAACACTATATCAACCCCCATCCTTTTTCCTCCAAATTTTGCAAACCTGCTATGTTCCAATAACTCATTACTTACTCAAACTCATTTTACTACTTTCTCTCTTTTTTGCGCTTTATTCTTTCTTTATTGGGTTCTCCTTTCTCTACAAATTTCTCTGCGAAACCAATGATTCTTTATTACATTATACGTACTTATCTGTTTTTCTCCTATTATTTTATTGATATTATAAAAAAATTTTTACCCCCTTCCCTTAGCTCTCTACATTTTTCTTTTATTTTTTCGTCTCGTTTCTCTGTCTAAAAAGGTATCGTCATTGTTGATATATATAGACGATTCTTTTAACACCGATTTTTTTTCACTTCTATATAAAGCTATTTTCCAACAACCTCTATTCTCTTTTCCTATCTGACATAAATTTTTTTTTAATGTATATATTTAAAAAAATCATTTATCTTATTATGACATGATATTATTTTAAATTATTCTTACTTATTTTTTGAACCAATTTAATTGGATATTATCTCTTTATTAAATTAACGTAAAAATATTAAATTTATAATAGAAATAATAATATTTAGAAATAGTAATTATAATTAGTATTTTTAATTAAAATGATTTTATTTAAAATAAATAGTTAAACATTAATTATTTTAAAATATAAGAAAATATACTTGTATATTCATATATTAATCAATATAGGCTATTTTCGTATACAATAGTGTCTATAATCCTTTGCAAAATTTATTAAATTTACACACTTATTTAGAGTTTAAAAAATGATTAGTTCAGAATTAATTGATTTGAACTGAAAATTAATATTAATTAAAGAATCTATTAATTATAAGATCAGAGCTTTAAGTAATAATTTTGATTATAATGTGGAAATGAGAGTGACTGAGTATGAGTATATGGGCGAGTACATATATTATATGTGTGTGCATAATGATAATTGACGAACGGCGTTATATTCCTATTGATGTCTTTCCCTTTAAGCTAACCCGTGAGAGGCCTGTCTCTCTATGGGAGCTCTGCCTTAGATACATTAGTATTAATTAGTATATACGATAATATATAAAATTAATAGAGACATAGTTAATTAAAAAAGATAATCAGTTATTATAATACTTAGTTGTATAATTATATTATTATTTATTTAAACATAATAATCTATATTTATTTAGTACTATCCTTAATCATTTCACCTTTTCTTACATATTTTGGAGGCTCATCCGAGATAAAGTGAAGATTTGGAACATAGATAAAATATTCTGATGTGGCAAGCACTGAATGTACGCTTGAGAAACTGTTAAATAGCTGTGTGAAAAACATTTAAGAATTCTGTTGTAGCAGCACTGTGTGTTACACTGTGAGAAAATGTTAATTAAGATGGTTTTAAAAAATTTTAAAAATTATGTGTGACTGGGATGCTTGATAATCTGTGAAAATTAAATAAAGAAGAATTGCAACGTGACAACCATTACTAGCGAGTTACAGAAGTTTAACAAAACAAATAAGAGTCCTCAATTTTTTTTTAATAAAAAAAAAGGAGTTACAACGTTCCAATCGTTACTAAGGAATGAGAGAAGTTTAACAAAATAAGAGTGTTAATTAGTTTTTTTGTAAAAAAAAAGAGGAATTTCAACTTGTCAACTGTTACCAACGAGTGGGAGAAGTTTAACCAGAATATAGCAGAAAGAGTTTTATTGAAAATAAATAAAAATAGAATATTAAGATTTTATAAATAAATGAAATAAAAATAATTAATAGATTTTTAGTGGAAATAATATTTGAAATTGTATTGAGATTTTTAGTAATTTTTATAAATATTTTTCAATATTAAGTATTTTGATTATAATATAAGATTTATAGAAAGAACACAAGAATTAATTATTCATCCTAATGAAACGAATGAAAATAATCAAATTTTAGTCAATAATTTGCAGCATTACTTCGTACATTTCTTTCAGTTTTTACATGAATTGTTATCTATGATAATTGTTATCAGCTTAGATTGATCAACGACAATATATGTAACCAATACCTTTCTGTACGTATAACAGCTACAGTCTCAATAGTTTTTAACCTTTTTAATTTTTTTTTTAATATTTTTTAACCCTTTCAAAATAAATAAATTAATCTATCATTTTTTATATGTTTATATCTAAATTTATATATAAATATCTAAATTATTATTTTTATCGACAAACTTAGTGCATATATATAAAAACATTTTTTTGATATTTTTTCGAGTTGTTAACATTTCTTTCTTTTAATCGACCTGGTTGTTAATCTAAAATCTTTAATCATCATAATCTAAGTTTTATTTCTTTCTTTATCACTCTAAAGAGCTTAGTCGTTTTCTATAAATGTGAAACGATAGTTTGCATTCTTGATTCTATTTCAGCTCAGCTTTATTTCTCAGCATCTGTAATGTTCTATTTCTCATTTTCTTTTCACGGAAGATAATAAACTAGAAAAATGTCACTTGCCACTCTCTTACAATTCTTCAAGAAAAATTGCAAAGTCTTACATTCATATTAATCATTGTAATTACAAAGAAACGTTCTTCAAGGATACTGTAGACGATGCATCCAAGCGTCTTTATAATAAAATACTTGAATATAATTTGAACGTACCAAATAGACAGGTAAGTAAGAGCAATCAAAATATATATTACTTTCAAATAAAGTCTTGGATATATGCAGAAACGGCACAAGAGCATGACAGGACGGAGGCAGGCCCATGCTCTGGGGTTTAGGCACATCGCTTCAGTACGAATATACTACAAGCTCCAGCTTTCCTCTCCCTAGACTCTCTCCCTCCTTTTTCTTCTGTCTCAGTCTCACATAATCTCTAATCTGTTACCATTATCTAATTCTCTACCTGCAATATCCCTATTTATATTTCAACCTCATCCTGCTCGCATTGGAGCAGTGGACTTGCGCCGGAATCGGATATCGCAGAGGCGCCATGGCGTAAGTGCGCACCCCCCCCCCCCCGCAACAGAAAATCGGTACTGCGTGTCACGGTTCGGAACAAACGTTATCTCGAGCGGAGACATTGCCACGGAAGGCAGATTGGGAAAAATAAGAGAGAACAGTTAAAACTTGGCCAAATAAACAAACGATAGGTAACAAAACATTACAAGGATTAATGTGTACATAAATGTGACGTTTCGCTCGACGTAATTAGAAATTTGTAGAGCCTTTTTACTCCGTCAAATTCGGCGGAGGTTTTTTCTGGCTCAGGTATCCCTAAGCAAATATGTCACGAGCGAAACACAAAGATGATTCGGTGAACAAATTTATATCAAACATGGCGTAAATTTAGTTTCAAGCATTGTTTATATAAATTTACGTAATAGTTTACAATAGATATACGTATATTAAATTTCATTTATTTATATGTGAATTTCATTAAACACGTGTAGATTTAGTTACACTTATAAGTTACGAATAGATTTAGTTTTATTTATAGTTATATAAATTAGTTTCATTATAGCTAAAATCAAATGCGCAAATGCACCACGAACTAAGAAATATATGTAGAATGTAAAATAATACAAAAATAAGTGCGTCCCAAGTAAGCGCGTATTAGTTAATTTCAAGGGAATGATCAATAAGCCGAAGTTATTGATTAATAAAAGTATTATATTATATTTAAGAAAATGTGAAACAACGCCGAAAAAGAAACTTATAAATATAACGGCTCGTGTCGAACGAGCAGATTATTCTACTCGATACGTGCATCGAGGTACACCGTCGTATCCACTATTCGAACACTAAATAAAATTATTTTAACGAAAAACTTAAAATCTGAGAATTCATTCATTCTACCCAAAAATCGGCGGTAACGCGACGCGATCGTTATATCTTATCTCATTGTATTTTAGCATCAATATTTGAACTTTCAATAAAAAGAATACATTGAATAAGATAAATGGAAAAAATTTGGTTATATATCATAATTTATTTCAATTTACACGAATGACTATTTCTCAGTTGGTTTAAATTTATGTACCAGTTCTTTATTATTGTGTATGCTAATTCGTCTAAGTCATTTGTCAAGTTAAAGGCATGTTCAACGACAGCTTTTTCAAATATATACCGGTATACAATAGCTAAAAACTCTATTTTGGTGTAATTAATAATAGAGTAAATTAAGTGGTAACTAAAATATCATACGTTTTAGATGAAAGATGAATTAAAAAACGCATATATAAAAGAAATGATAGAAATGAAAGACTTTGAGAAAATGATGGAAAGGATGGAAAAAGAGATAAAATAATTGAAGAAGCTATAAGAGAATGGATTCCTAGAATTATCAAAAAATACATTAAGGGATTTTGAAGAGGAAATATAAGAAAATATAACTGAGGTGATGGAGAATGTAAAAGAGAGGATGTAAGAAGTAATAAATGAAAATTTTAAGGATAAAATAGATGATTTAATTAATTAACAATCTAATGAAAAAATAGATGATTTATGAATAAATAAATTAATGAATGAAAAAGTACGGATATATAATCATGAATTAAGGAAATGTATCAAAATTGTGGAAAAATAAAGCGAAACTGAAGGAATATAAAAAATGACGATCAGTACGGAAAAAAGTAAGTGGTCAAATGAAGATATAGAAAAGAATGTAGAAAAGAATCAAGAAGAAAGGACGAAGGATTAAGTAGAGTGATTAATGGAAGAAAGAATAAGTGAAAGACCAGAAGATTTGTATTTCTAATTTAGGAACAGCAAAAGTGAATCTGCCTGCATTTAAACGAGAAAATAATTTATTATTTGTTATTAGTTGCTTTATATAGTTTTTATTATCAGATTGGAGTTACTTTGAAGATACTTGCAAGGGATTGATTTTAAACGTGTTTCAAACATTTGCGTTATTTGAAGATGATTTAATAGAAAAGTAGAGATTTTTGTTGAATATTTCGATTTGGTATTAGTACTCGTATTTTGTAACTTTATTAGACATTAAATCTTTATATTTGCTGATTGATGAAGATATAGAGAGGTGATTTACTTGTTAGGAATTTTGGATAATTATTATAAGTACCCTATATGTTCCGTTACAGAAAAAACATTTTTAGTTTTTATTGCATCATATTAGGTTTCGTATGAGTCAGAAAAGAAAAAACAAATCCATAAGAATCTACAGTATTTAGCGGTATGTTTAAGATGAAGGTACTTTTTAGATTGTGTGATTTGTTTTTTTTATTGTACTTCTCGACCATAAGGTAGTTCGAAACTTTAGGTTAAATATATCTATGAATTCAGAGCTATTTTTATAGCTATACATAGCCCATTATTCATATTTTATCAACATGGTTTACGCGATGAGCTTTTTCTAACTGTGAGTCAAAGTTAATTGGTGAATTAGAGATTTCTTTTACAGATAGATTTTCATAAATCTGGTGAATAACTAGCTCTATATCCTCCCTTAATTGATTTTTGGTAAAATTAATTTTTTATATTGTCATGTAAAAAGATAAGGGATCTATAGATCATCAACTGTAGATTGATAAATAGAAAAAATGCAACGCGCAATGGCATATATTGTAAAATAATAAAGTCGTTGTGCGGCTATTTAGAAAAGAGTAAGACAGCTTTGGAGTACAATTTATGCCGAAGTAAATGCTGTCCTCTTAACGTTTTCATTGATTATTATAACATTGCACTCCTCTTATATTTGTTTGATTATCCCATTATTGTTATTAGACAGTTTATAAATCCTTTTTTCTATTAAACCAGTGCTTACTTTCTCTTGTTCATTACGCTTTCTATATCTCATGGAAATCTTAAATTCATTTCTTCTTTTTTTTTTAAACTTAAAAATAATTTGTTTAATTTTTCCTTTATTTTTTTTATCAGATTATTTAATATAAATTATTGCCCTATTGCCGAACATGCTATTTTATATTATTGTTAACGGTCGAACTATCCACAACTATTTTGCATGTGGTATAACACATAAACAGCTCGTCGAAAGCTAATCCAATGAACACCCCGGACAGAAACGGTAAGTATCTAGGCCTAAGCGAGCGCGTGCAAGGATAATCCTTCGAACAAGAGATTATTTCGAAGAAAGGAGAGGTACGAAGCGTAATCAGAAACAAACAATAAACTGGACGAAGACAGACCAAGTGACCGTTAGCAAAACAATATTTTAATAACTTTTTTAGATTGGCAAAATTAACAATCTCGAGTTGAACAGCCACGAACTTGTTGGTCCTGAAATTGCTGGGATTGGCACAATAAAATATTCGACTAAATAATCGAGTTATTGTAACTAAATTATTGTAAACTTTATTCATCTGTAAAGGTGTAAAAATAAGAAAAATCTTTTTAAAAACTTTGAATCGCTTTCCGACCGCCGCGGACTAGCAAGAATACCCTTCCTCTACTCCTGCATAACTTGTAATCATTTTCGTGTAGTGTCGAAGCTGAATAAACATTAATTGGAACAACACGCTTTTATTCGCATTTAAACTTTCGTCAATTATTCTTATATCTCACGTTTTATAATAAAAAATATAATTTTAATAATTTTAATATAATTTAAAAAATTTTTTTTAATTTTACTATAAATACATAAAGTTTTATAACTTATAAATAAATATAAATAATATAAATAATTATATATTTTCTATATATTTCTAATAGAAAATATAAATATAAATAAATCCCTTATACAAATATAAATCAAATTTTCTATTCGTTTTCATATATTTGAACACAACTTTAAAATTATGCCTTAATAGTTTATATATTTTTTCGCATATACTTATCATTTGCCAATAGTTTTCAATTTTAATTATAAATTACTATACATACTGTTTAATTCTTACAGTTTGGTTTTGTTAAACAATATTATTGTTGTAATACATAACAATTTTTCTTGATGCATTTCTATATTAATAGATTTTCTTGACAAATTAGTTTAAGCAAATCTATTCACATCTTAAAAACTTTTTTGATAATTTTTGTACCTTTTTATTTAAACTTTTGTCACATTTCACTTATTTTTTATCATTAAATATAGATTTTCACTTATTTCTAGTTAATGTTACATTTGACTTGTCACTTTTAGAATTAATAATACATTAATAGAATTACATAATAAATTAATTTTTAATAGTTATTATTATTATATCTATCGACCAATATTACCTTATTGTTATCAATTACACGGAAAAATTCTACCCGTCAATATTCATATTTTCTTATATCTAAAAATTTAAGTCTTATTTAATTTATTATTATATTTATTAAAGAATATATAATTGTTATAATACATTATAATCTACTCTAATACCTATTTATATTCATACATTTTCTTAACATATTAGTTTTCACTTGATTAGACTCAAACTTAAAATTTACGCATGCATAGATTATGTTTTTTTTTCACTTGTATACATCATTTATACACATCACTTTTTACTTTTTTTTTAACATTTGGCAACAGCCTTAATTCACCTATTTGTTTATGTTACCACTATTATTCCTACATTTAACTCTATGTTAACATTCACGCTCTAAATTGTCGAATTTCATATTTATCAGCATTTCCATAACCAACACCTTATTGACTTTCTTCTTATACATATTTATACGTTTGTAAATAGATGATCTTATTTTCCTTATAAACCCGTGATATCTAATGTTATCTTTCATATTGTCTTCTTAACTATACCGTTTTGATATCAAATTACTCCTTAATTTATATTATTCACATTCACTTGTATTTTAAAACTTTTCTTTTTTATTATTTATTTCTTTTGATCTGCGAATTAATCTTTACATATCACTTTACTCGTAAAATTATTTTATATTTATACTAGTTGTGATTATTCTTGTTATATTTATTTTTTCCTTTTTATTTCCAACTTTCTTTTCGTTCCTTCTCTTCTCTTTCTTAAACCATACCTTTATTCCTGTTTATAAATCACTATTACTTATTAATCTATTATTTTCTTCTGATCTTCTTTTTCTTATTTGGCACGTCACAGGTTAAATTTTTCATTATCTCTTGACAATACTTTTTTGGTTTATTCTTATTAACTTTTTCTTTTTTTTTCTTTTGTTGGAAATGTAATCATAAAATATGTATTTGTTTATAGCCCTAACAACCTTATGATAGGACTATAAATACTAGGTATAATCGAAACCTTTTGCGCGATGACACTTGAGCCGAATTCAATGGTATTTATGCGTAATAAAGAAATGCATAAACACCATAAGCTGCTTAAATGTCTCTAGAATATTTATTGTAAGCCTGTTAAATTCAAGCATATGTAAGAAATTCATATATACTATTGTCGGCGGACGATAGCCTTAGTTTCTATTTTACGTTCTTAATATTACTTTGTAAACACGAAAAGCTTTGGTCGATTAAAATTATATTTTTTTAGTTATATTAAATACATAATTATATCACGAAATATCTGTAGAGTTTTATTTCAACATACTTTAAAAGTTTTTTCTAAATCATCATCGTTGTTACACCATGCTCGTATTCTAGTAATCAATTTCACCAACTTCCTTTACTTACTATTCCATTCAAAATTTTTTTTAACTCTTATGAATTCATTATACATATTTATGAAAGAAATTAGATCAGATCTTTTAGCTTAAACGCCGTAGGTTGGTGTATTTTTTGTTGTTGAGCATTTTAAAAATTACTATCATCTATTCAAAATGGATCAAATAATTATTTTATCTATTCCGTTTATATACCTCTTACCTCTTATACATCGAATAAATTGCAATTATTATAACTTTATTAGTAATTTAAAAGGTATGAAGTACTTTCTGTAAATAACTATCGTTGATATTACTTTCGTAGAATGATAGATAATTATAGTCGGTAAAGACTTTAAAAAATAAGCAAAAGTGTATGCAAAAAGCTAATATGACGTACTACCCAGAATTTATTATTGAATTAGATGAAGATTGTGATCTTCGATTTAAATAGCTACTTTCCTATTTTCTCTGAATTTTTATAGGCCTTCTTTTTCTTCCTTTCATTGCATAACAAGAATATATCCAATGTCTGAAATCTTCAAATGATATGTTCTTTAAATCTTTGTTGCTGTTTTGGCATTTTGAAACACCAAAATCCACTGATAAGCTTTGACCATTGATGCATACACCGACTGCTAGAAGTTATGCTAGTTCGATGATTTATGGAAGATGACGTTACTTGTTTCAGAGATAGTCAAAGTGACAGGATTATTCAATGGGATTTAATGCTGAACATTTCACTAAAACTAGTTTAAACTAAGCTAAATAAAAAATAATAAAATCTTAACAGTCTAAAGCTATATGTATGTTTATATATATGTATATGTATATAGATAGATAACTAGGCTCATAACTCTAGGTCCGATCATCATCTGAGCTCCCGTGCCTAACTGTTTTCTGCATTCTGGGGTCTAATATTTATCTCTGCTCTAATACTCTTTTGATTTGATATACGGCACCTATAGTAGTAAGATGGAACCTTACTCTAAGACAACATTCTGTTAGCTAGACATATCCTACCTATTGGTGGAACTTAATTTAGCTTACCTAGTCGGAACAGATATATTTCAATGGTATAGCCCTTAACCATTTCATAAGAATACTAATAATAAGCATTATGAATTTTTTCTCTCATGATGATACATATTTTAAAGTTTTAGTACTTTTAGTTTAAATACAACATTGTCATTTTTGTAGGATTTAAATGTGCATTAAAAATATTTCTATCTTACTTAATTTAAATAAAATAAATTTTGAATAATCATAAATAATAAAAATATGTAATATTTTTAAACTTAAGATTAAAAATGAAGAAATTAGAACAGGTTCAGAGATTAGGATGTTGCATTATAAACAGAAATTAATTATATATTTTAGAATATTTATTGTATAGCAATATAATAAGTAATTGAATAAAATATGTATTTTATCATTATTCTTTATTAATCTATATTTTTATACATCTATGAAAAATATGATAGTGAGAATAAAAAAAAAATTGAATCTTACATGTGCGAAAAATTTTCTACAATAAATAAAATCTGTAAACCTTAATAAATTATTTCTAATAGATGAGAAAATACTCACTACCTCTTTCATTGAATACTTTTTTTTTAAACAAAAATCAGAGTGCTTAGATATAATATAAATTAAACACCTAATAAGAACGATTTACAATAAAATTATTTATAAAATATAATTCTGTTTAACCACATAAATGTAAGTTTTATATGTATTTGCTTCAAACTCAGGTAATTGTATTTGTCTGATAAGATGTACAAATATTTATAATATTTTTATTGAATTTTGTATATGCATATATTGTGAATAATAGAATTTTTAACTACAAAGATTTTTCTTATAACAATTTATTATATGTACAAATCATTCTTTAGTTTAGGATCACAGGTTATATTTAACATATAGTATAAAAATATTATAATATTAAGCAAATATTTTGTTTCTTTTTCACAAACAATTATTCTTTTGAACTAGCACAGTAATCATTTTATTGTCGTCCGTTACAAGATAACTTTTGTGAGAAGTATAAATATTAAATTAATAATTTATCAGATAATGAAAATATTTTAAAAAATGAATTATTTAAAATAAATCATTATTTAAATAATAATTTCTTGTATTAATTGATCATTTTTTTAAAATAATTATATATCTAAATGTATGCTTAAAATATGTATATTCATTAAATTTTTTTATAAAAAAATAAATGTTTTTCTTTTTTAAAAAAATTTCAATAGATTCATGCAGTATAACTTAATTAATAAAGAAAAAAAAGTTATGAAACTTCAAATATCACTTCACTACCTATTATATTAAATTATATTAAATTATTTTCATTATTTCATTTTACTGTTGTATTTTCTTTATATAAATTTAAGATCACAAACATTTACAAAATTTTCACAATATATTATTATACATTATTATATTACACATAATACAATTTCTTTTTATTAATCAGTATAAAATTTTGGTTGAAGCTAAAATTATTTATTTTAACCACTTATATTGAATTTCTTTTTTTCTTGTTTTACTTTTATGAGAGTATAATTTAATTACACTTTGTAATAAAATTATGTATACGTGTTTACAAATAAACATATATATAAAACTTTTCAAATTACGTATACCATATGTATAGAAATATTTTTTTAGATATATAGATATAATCAGTAATCATCAAACATGTTGATTAAATAAAAATATAATAAAAAGTAAAAGCATAGACAAGTCATTTTTAGAAATAATAAATAATGAAGCTTATCTAAAGAAATTGTTCATCGATTCGTAATGTATAAGAAAATAATGAAAAATTAAGTAATGTTATATACTCGAAGATAATTTACAATATCAATATCGTGAATTTTTTTTGTAATTTATTGTTTTTATAGTTTTGATTATTTTTATGTATAATTTTTATTTATTATATATATTTATTTTTCAAAATTGATGAACATAATTTTTGTATTAATTATTGAATATGTGTTAAAATTAAATCAATAAAAATTATTTTCTATTTTGTACTGTGCTGAATATTTTACAATGTTACTTTTCATACCTATAAACAATTAATATATGATTAATCTAAATGTATACTTTTTAAATATTTGATAAGATACTTAAGTACTATAAAACTGCAAGATATAGCTCGTTTTATAAATTTAAGTTTCATAACATTTTAATAGTATATTTTGGTATAACAATATACGAAAAAACTAATGATGGTAATAATAATGAGATTTATGTGAATAAATCGCATTAATTATGGGTGACACGAATTATTATTATTATATTTTGAGATACTATTATTATAAAAGTAATAATAATAATATTTCTTCGATTTTATAAATATAATATTACTTTATTAACAGAAAATATTTGCAATATTTTTTGACGGGTAATTATTTAAATTCTTATATTTAATGATTATTATCTTTAACGATAATCGAAGCCTTAACATTATCAGTTCCCCACAAGATTGTTAAATAGCGGCTTAAAAGCACGGGAAATAAAAACATCTATAATAATCTATGTGTGTGCAAATTTGAAAATAGAAATAAAGAAAAAAAGATGTTATTAAAGAGCGTCTCATACAAGAACGATTATATTGTCAAAAGAAAAAAGAAGACAAAAATGCAAAAAGATGTACAAGAAGGTGCTAATAAACGTTGAGAAAAAAAGAAAAGTTGATAGATCTACAGTTTTTAAATTTTTTGTATTTAAATTGAGTGTCAAACAAGAACAGGTGCATTGCTCGAGCGATATGTCCACATTCGTGCAAGAATGCAGTTCAATACATATAACAGAGTATTAAATATACTCTGTTTACTATAATGAAGTAATACGAAGGTTGAAACTATTAGACTTATAAATTTCTGATGTTACCATATACAGAAATCTCGTTACAAAATTATTATTTCGAAAATTATATATTTCGATAGTATAAGCTTGTTAATAAAATGTCAGTTTTTAAATATTTTTAGCTGACAAAAATAAAAAGTATAATTTATTATAGTTAGTCTAAATCTTTTGTATATTTTTATAAAAATTCTTTATTATTTATTTTTACATCGTTAATTCACTCAAGTAATAAAGTTATATTTGAACACATCCGCCCGTTATCTTTATTTCAGCTTTATTGACAAAATATTGCATTACTATTAAAACCGACTGTAAAAGCAATAGAAATTTCTTTTCTAAATTATTATTTTACAATATGTTAATAAATATATTTTTCGAATACTTATGATACATATTTGGAAAATTTTCATACCTTGAAGTTGACTGTTTTATTAATGACTAAATCAATTCTTAAAAATAAATATATCATTTAAAAATACACAGATATTAGGCAAAGCTCTAATTTTTCTATTTCAAAAAATGCAATATTATCGTGACTAAATATCCGAAATGTTATTACAAATTTAATAAATATAAACGTTGTAGGAGTGTTGAAAATGAAAATTATCCGAATTAATTAAGAATTTTTATTATATAATTTCTAAAAGTTTAATTGTTATAAATTAAACCATAATATTTTGCCTTTACGGAATAATTTTTTTAATGTAAACGATTTTAAATAGAATGTTTTTAATTACAAATTAGAATTTTTAAATTAATATTACCAATATAAATAAATTAATAAATTCATGATGTGCTTTTGGCATAGCACTGTTCTATTTGTATTATAATATATGTACTTTTCTTATCCAAATTTTAATGATTTTGAATAACATTAAAGAATTAATTTATAAAAGTTTAATGAAATAAAATTGCAATTATATTCATTAATATTTCTTGATAAAAAAAATACGGGAGTTGTTAGTTCCTTTATTTTTTAACTAAATATTGATGAAAAAAAGAACATTCTTGATCTTAAAATTTTTAAAATAATCGGCTAGTTGGTAAATATTTATAAAGTGACCACTTATATCCTGTAATCAGTAAGGAAATATCAAAAATTACTTTTTCATATTCCATGTTTTAAGCAAATAGAAAAAATCATTTTATGTATTATAGAAGATTGCGATAAAATTTGCAAATTCACAAAGTGTACAGTGTCTTATATCTTTAGTTTTCCTCTTTTCCTGTGCGTTAATTGAATTTGTAGAAAAAAATGTTTTCACAAAGTTATAAATTAAAAAATTCTATTAAAAGGAAGAACTTTATTTTTTAGCTATAACATTTTAAAAGTTTAATATTGTTTACCATCCTAATATAAAATTAAAATATTAGCCTATATTATATTATAATAATTTCTTATGCCTTCATATAAAAATCTATAAATAATATAGAATTACTCATTATAATATTGCAACAATTTTATTTTTAATGATTTCTCAACACTTTGTGATTATCTGATAAAATATAACTTCTTGTGTTATATTTCTTATGTGAAACTAGTAAACTATAAAAATAATTCTAAAAATTAGTTAAAAATTTGACAGTAAATCTATAATTATATATTCATTGCAAAAAATGAAAAAGTTTTTTCTAAAAATAAAAAATAAGAATATGTAATCTCTCCAGGATTGAAAATATGATCTGAAATTGTACTAATGAAACTTTAAACAATCAATGTAAAGATTATTTTTGAATAAATGAATAAAATTTGATTATATTCAAGTTAAATTTATATAAATTAGGCAGCAAATCATTAATTATTTTAATTTCGAAATGCATAAAATGTATGGTTAAAAAAAGAATTTCTTTCCTGTGGAAGGAAATAATTGTAAAAAATTTACCAATTATGTTCTTAAGGCGAAAATTAACAATTTTTTTAAAAATAATAAGTAATTTTTCATTTTAAGTCAAATAAGTAAAATTAATCTAAAAATTTACTACATATCTGGAGTGAGTTATGCATTCCACAATTAATTTTTTATAATACGTAAAACCATTAAAATAATTAATGGTTTAATTTATACAATAGTATATTTTTACTCATGAAATATTCATGTGACAACATTTACTTTTATTGTAAGGTAAAAGAACTTAATTGCCTTTTTTAATCTGAGATTTTGCCATTGATGTGAGTACTCGCTTAAACATAGAAAAAATATTTATTAAAATAATATATTGTAAATATTCGCTTAGATCAGAGTAATTGTTAAGTAATTATCAAAAAATCTAAACATCATCCAAATGATGATTACAAAGAAACTAGGAAAGATAATATTTTTGTTTTTCTGATTTCGTGTTGCCGAACCATTAACACAGCTCTCTCTGATGCTTAGCAAATAGAGATTTCGACGCTCTAGAAGCTTATGAACACCTCGTAGATCCATTTTCGGAAGTTTGTGTTCACGTCCAACAAGAATGGAGTATTTCTGACCATCAATATTACGCGTGCAAAAGGTTATTACCATATGTGATGCTACAGCCTTCATTAAATACACCGTTCCAACAAACTGTTTGTAAGAAGGTTTATCTGCTAAAGTACCTAAAATAAATAAGTATGTGTATTACTTACTAATTTTTTATTTTTTTTTTATTCTTGTTAATGCTTAAACTGATTTTAAATAATTTAATATTATATTATATATTGAGTATCAATATATAATAAACTAACCAAGCATGTAAATAAATAAAGTCAAGTATTTAAAGAGAGTATCTATATCTTTTTATAATTTACTATTAATGCATGCAATATTCAGAATTTTTAGAATTTTCAAGGAAGCTAATCGACATGTAATACAATATAATTTATTAAATTTTTCACATTAATAGAAATATTTTAATTTTATATATTTGTTTTCAATATAGGCTTAGAAACATTAAATATTCATATTTAAAATTTTCAATAAAATATACCGTTTTATTACAATTTTAAATATTATTAAATAAAATTTATGAAAGAATATTGTGTCAATAAAAAGTGCTAAAAATATATAATTTCTACATATTCAATTTTAAAACTCATATGAATAATTATTTTTTTTAACAAGTGTACTTTTAGAATTAATGTGTATTATAATTTTTCTAAATGTTTTTATCTATTAAACTTTCACACAACTTCTTTATAAAACCTACCTTTTTAAAAGTATTCAGGAACTTAATTTTATTTAAAATTTTGTACATTAGAGTTAAATATTATTTTTACATTATTAAATTATTCATTAAAGTTTAAATCATATTTTATATACTGTGTGTTTGATGTTTAAACAATTTATTATATTTATCATTATTGGTTTATTGAACAATATAATACATTGTTATAATGATTTACATAATTAAACTCATACATCTTAAAACATACATCAAAATGGTTACATTTTGCCGTTTGAGTTTTTACTTTTTGAGCGGCCCTTAGTTAAAAGGTGAGTAGGGGCTAATGACAATTAGGTTGAATTGTACAGAAAATAAATAACACTCACAAAAGAGTTAAACAAAAATGTATACTTATATTTACACTTATAATATAAATCTTAAAACAATAGCGAAAATATAATAATTATAATAAAAGAGTATAATAACTTATAATTACAACGCACTTTTCTAAAACTAAATTGCACTATGCTGATTTTATATAAACTTAAAACTAGCGCACTTAATAATAACTATAATGAATAACAGTAATAAACTTATTAAATAGAACTTAAATATGAACGTACTTGTCTAATAATATCTTTACAATACTTATAACTATTGAACTATGTGAAAATGAACTGTTCCTATGTGAGTGCGTGAGTGTGTCTGTATGTGCGTTTCTAGGTGAAAGATGAGTGCTTTTGTAATAATTAAATGTGTGTTTATGTTGAGTTTATTATATTATGTTATTACACTATCTTTACAACAAACCGTGTTATGAGTGGTCTTAACAATTATTTGAGTGGACTTTATATGAGTATGAATATTTCAGGATGAGTATACAAGTCCCTAAGTCAATTTATATGAGCGGACAGAATATTGTTTTATAATCATTCGTAGGGGATCGATGAGCTTATCATGCAGCGCGTCATGTTCATTATCAAACGGGATAATGTACAGTAATAATGAGCAGTATAAATATAGTCGTTTGTACTTCACGGGGGAGGGAGTTGATCGCACTGATTGAATATCGACGCGCGATCTTGTTTTTCGCCACGTGGTGAGCGGCCATTGTCGATAATCAATAATTGATTATCGATTATTGATTATCGATTATCCCAGGTGGCGATAGAGGTACCACAAATAAATAATTCATTCGCGAACATTCCGTCCGTCATCAGCAATCCCATTGATGATTATTTTGATTAGTTCACTGGCACCGGAAGAACAGAGAGCTTGTGTATGAGCCAGACCAAAGTAGTAGTTGATGTTTTTAAAGTTACTACTCTGACCAGCTTATCCTTGACCGGGTATAGTTCTATCACCCGAGCCAAAGGCCATTTATAAGGTTTAAAGCGCTTATCTGTAATAAGAACTAGTGAATCTTTCTTTATGTTATTGTTTGAGAGGTACCATTTTGAGTTAAATTACTGACGTTGAAGGTAGTGAGTCGATTATGTATTCAAAAATTGTTGAATTTTCTGCTGTATGAGTTGCCACCTCGATAATTTCGAGGTAGACAAGTCCATGAGTAATGGTTCAGGCAGGATAGTGAGTGGATTTCCAATGGGAATAGGCTGGTGTAAGTGCGTCTGTGTCGTCGGAGTCATCACTCAATGTTTCCAGAGGTCGTGAATTGAGTTGTGCTTCTATTTGACTTAATAGTGTCACGACCTCTTCCCATGTAAGTAGTGTTTTCTTGATGATACGCCTAAGGTAGTATTTTATAGATTTTATCACTGCTTCCCACTTTCCTCCCATATGGGGCGCACTAAGAGGATTGAATTTCCACCTTGTTCCGTCCTTCAGTTGAGCTAATCTTCTTTGTTATTGAGTAGCCTGTATGAATAGTTTTTAATTGCTGAATCTGCGCCGAGGAATGTTGTACCGCAATCAGAGTACAATGTGTTGACAATTCCTCGACGTACTGAAAATCTATGGTAGGCCACGATGAATCTGTTAGTTGAGTAGATACTGACTGTCTCAAAGTACATTGCAGATGTTGATAAATACACAAAAATGCAGATTCTCGCTTTGTGTGTTTTTGCATCTCGATCTTTTCAGGTTTTGAGTGTCAGAGGCCGGGTGTAGTCTACTCCTGTGTTGATGAATGGCTGTGAGGGTATAACAAAGAGGGGGTTGGCCAATCAATTGATGAGCATGTATTCCTCTCTGATGAGCACACACAAGACAGCACAAAATGTGACTTTTCACAGGAGCTCTACCACCGATAATCAAGTAAGTGTGACGGATATATGCCACAGTCAGTTGAGTATCTCCATGCAGAGTTTTCAGATGAGCATCAGCTACTTCCGTAAAGTGAGTGTGTCGCGGTAATATTGCCGGGTGCTTATTCTCGTAGGTCACTTATGTTTTATTAAGTCATCCTCCCACTGTTATGATTTCATAAGTATCGATAAATGTAGTCAGTTTATTAAAAAGATTTTTCGGTGACAAGTTTGAGTGGAATTTCAAACTTTTGCGTTCCTGCGCAAAATAAGCATGTTGAGTTGATCTAATCCAGAAGAGTTTTGCCTTCTTCAAGTAATCCGGTATCAGGTCTATTACAGGTGTAACATCAGATTCCTTTCTTAGGCGTGCAAGAAATCTGATGCACAGAGCTGTGACTCTCAATAGCTTGTTGAGAGTTGATTATCGGTAGATGAGTGTCCAATGATAGTCTGGTGTTGTTGCAGCTACGTGAAGACTACCATTAGGACGAGGATCTCAACTTCGAATATACACCATCCATCTTCCTTACACCATGGTGTGGTAGATACTATAAGTGGTGACGGTGAGCAGTCCTTGGAACTTTCTTCATATGGTTTAGTTGTTCATATTACGTCATAAAATCCTTATAATGAGAGTGATATTCGTCGTCCTTAGACAACCGTTTGAGTAGACTGTGCAGACATCGTTGAGCGATGTTCCGTGAAACTCCAAGATTATTTATGGACGCTCTGAGAGGGATTCTTACTACAGATTTCCCTGTGAGTAGACCTGAAGTGTTCTTCACACTCCGGATCCTCAGGTAAGTGGAGATGAGCAGTACTAGTCGCGACTTCTTCTTACTCCCAAAAACTCTTCAATATCTCTTCTAAGCTTCTTTGCTTCATTTTATTCAGCTATTTAATATAAATCGAGTCCATGTACTATGACTATAGACCAATCCTAATACACATGCAAACGTAAAACAATAATATGTTAAAAGTTGTAAATTATGGATATTCGTTTCCTCGGAAATACTGGACGTTTTGACATACATGCGTGAGTTTTCTTTGTTTGTTTTCTCTAGGTATAATTCGTTTATCTTTTTTTTTGAGTTGTAGTGTAGCGTATGGAGAATATTTTGGCGGTCGTACCTGGCAATATCTTGCCGCGTTTTTGTAATCGATTCCATCGGAGCAAACTAATAGTCATCTATTGCAATCTCTTTCTTACTTCAAATTTTCACCATAGTCTTAATATTAACACTTCAGTATTCCAGGTCGACTTGATACCGAGTCCGTACGTAATAACAATTCGTGACTTGTTTAGTCACTGTTAAAAGTTGCTATACCGGTCAGTGGCTGCCGCCACATATTAAACATTCATTACTATTGACAACGGTTCGATACCGACTAGCTGAGCTCGCAAGCGCCGGCCATCTTACATCCGATGGCTCGATGTTGTGTATCTAGGGTGGGGGACTTAGCAGTTAGAAATGTTCAACTACTAATAGCGTAATTACTTTGGTATTGCATGTTTCACCGTCACAGATTTTGATTGACGCTACTTTTCATCATATTGTTACGAATGCTTTCTTCTTTCCTTTTCGTTATAATATATGTTTGTTTTATATAGAAGAAAATACATGTCTATTGGAAAACTGAATGTTTAATTTTGATATATATTCCATACAGTGATTATGTATATGTTAATTTTTTCTTAGAAAAATATGCAAAGAATTTAGTTAAGTATAAGTTTAATACACTTAACTTAATTTATTTAATTTTAAATTTGATACAAATTTTAAAAACATAAATAATAGATCAAAATATACAAAACGTAATATCATAATTTTACGTTCAGTTATTAAATTTATTATATAGTTATATTAAAGTTTTATTTATATAAATTTCAATGGGAACAAATATTGCTTAGTTCGTGCATAAAATATATAAGTATTTTTTTAAATATAAATTTTATATTTATATAAACTATTTATGAATTCTATTTTAGTGATCATTTAAAATGAAATAAGTTTTAAGCCTTAATGGTTACTGTTAAACAAATAAAAAAATAATGTAAAAATTTACTAATAATAAAAATATTTATTTAACTTTAGTCGAAATTAATTTTCAAGTTTTTTTCATCATTGAATAGGTAAATTAGTAACCTTATCTACATCATAAAATAGACCGGAGCTTTTAAAACTTAATACTTATTTTTAATTTTGTAATATTTTTTATATTATGTTTTTATATATTATTATTTTTAGTAGTGTTTCATATCTATGTCTATTAATTTTTTTATATTTAACTATATGTATATATACAATTTATTAGTCTTTATATTGTTGTATAGCTAGCCGACAATTGAGAAACAAAAAAAAAAATATATAAGGTGTTATACATTTATAAATTATTAATTACATTTTCTTTCAAAATTTATTACAAATACTACGTAAACTAAGATTTCAATTTTTTTTATATAATTTTACTTTAAGGTATAAGATATATTAATTTTTAAAAATGTATGTTTAATTTTAATTTTTATACTTATGCTACTATTATAAAACTGCTTATAAAATTAAGTGTATACGAAAAAAAAAATTATAAGTAGAACGTTTTTGATATTTTGATATATATTTAGTGTATAATGTAACGTTATATATATTTAATGTTTTTCATTTAATTTAATTTAATTTTAATGTATTATTATTATTATTATTACTGTTAGTTTCTTGAAAAATATAATACATTGTAATAATGACTTACATAATTAAACTCATACATATTAAAATATCAAAATGGTTACATTTTGAAGTTAAACGATTTTCTTAATTTTATATTTATAAATTATAATTTTACAATTTTTATTCTTTTA
>JACCHW010000207.1:0-33774 GCA_018907185.1 Platyscapa corneri | reverse complement strand
GGGTTTCAAGTACATTTTATAAGATATAGCTGACTGACATTTATAGAATTTTCAGCATTTATAAATTAAATCGAGATATCTTATTTTAAGGATGCTTGTTTTAATCAATTAATTTTACTACATATTAATAATTGTTTCAAATTATAAATAGACAAAAAATTAATCTTTTATTATTCCAAAAAACTATTTTATTTCATTAATTTAAGTTTACTTTCTATTATTATATTCTATCTATATTTATTTAAAAAAAACTATTTATTTTTATTTATATATAAAATATCTATTTTTTTCTAAATTCTAACTTTTTATTAAATGTTCTCAAAATTAATTACATTTTCTATTTAATTTTTACTTTGAAGATCATCATCAACATATTACAGACAAATTGTAAGCTAATTTTTCATAAATATTTTTCTGGATAATTTTTTAGTTTTTAGTTATTCAAAATATGAATGAAATGTAATCGCATTATAATATGAAAAAGTATCGAACATAAAAAGAATTTGCTTAACAATTTGCGAACATGTTGTATTTGCATTTGAACGGTGCATCAGTTGTGGGAGAGTGTCATTGTGATCACGATTGCATTGCCACAAACGAAGCGATGATGCAAGACCGGAAAAAAGTTTTTTCCTGTAACCCCCGAATGTTGTTTTTTTTCTCGTTATGACTGCATGTTTAGATGAGTTCTAGTGAAACAAAGGCACTGTTCGTAAAATTTGCGAAAAAATTATTACATTAACATTCATTCAATAACTAAAAATGCGCATATATTACGCAGAGACATCGATAAGGGTTTAATTATAATTAAAATTTTCCATTTATTAGAATTTAAAAATGTACAAAGTTTGATATTCTGAATCGTTTATAATGTACGTATCCAAATTCGGATTACATGATATTATGAATTTATGAATAGGAAAAAGGTTAAGAGTAATTTACATATAATATTCAGTTATAAATACTATCGAGGTAAATAAAAAATATATCCTTTATTGAATGATATTATCATATGAGTAATATTTTAAAAAATATGTGAATAAACTTAAGACTTTCAAACAGATCAATTTTTCAATTTTTAAATAGGAAATAATCTATATCTAATGTATCATCGCTACAAATATATTGATTTTAAATAATATTATAAAAAACTAATATTTTACTTAATTTTTCTGTCAAATGTACTTTCAAATTATAAAGAATATGTTAACTATAAAATTCAATAATAATATAAAAATTTAATAATTAGCCTTTACTGTCAACAAGTTTTAAATATTTAAAATTATTTCATAAAAGACTATGATATCTTATTTAAAAATAATTTAGCTAACTAATTTAATGAATAATATAAAATTAAAAATTCAAAATAAGATTTTATACAATAATGTATACATTTTGTAAATCAAGAACAAAATAATAACATATCTAGAATCTGAATAAATATCAACAGTAATACTGGAATATTTTTTTGATAAAGCTTCAATAAGCACATAATCGTTTTGGCGTAGAATTAAAAGTATGAAAATTAGGACTACCACCTTCTCTTTTCTAGAAATAAGAGAAGCATTCAGTCTACTACGTTTGCTCTTTGAACCCATAAATTGACCAGTGCTTTTGAACATTCCCATGGTTGGAATGTTTTTAGGGTTCCGTAATTGCTTTAAAATTGGTAAACTGGGAAGGGCATCGATCGAGTTTCGATAACAACAATATTTCATCACAAGCATAAAGCAAAATAATTAATATTGCGTTATTTTGCATGTTTGAACCAAGTCAGGACTGGCAATGCGGAGTAAAACGAAAGCGTAGAGGAGACGGGTGGTTTGTAAATACGGTACAGACGCGAAGTTGGATCAATGTTATTTAATAAGGTGCAACGATTGAAATTCTTCGTTGATGAAAAAGAAAACTTTCGATTAGGTTTATACGTTTATTAATTTTTAATTTTTAAACATTCAAAGAATTTGTGTTGCTATTTTTTAAAATTTTGACACTATATTAAATTTGATTTGAGCAAATAGATTTTTTATATTATCTTAAAATGACATGCAAAAAAATTACAAATTGTAATTGAATCGCGTAATGTTTTATGTTAATTTTAAATGAAATATAATTTTTAGTTGGTTATTAATTAAAAATACTTAAAATTTTTATTATACTCAAATAAAAAAGTAAAAATTTTCATAGGATTTCAGATAAAAATAATTCGATAGAAATGTATTCGTTATTTCTTAGTTTCTTTAATATTTAAACTCTGTTTTTATTCTATTACATTTTCCATATTTTGAAATCATATATAAATATTATATTATTACATTATTAGTACACGTACTAATAATATAGTATGTATACTATAAATAATTGCTATAAAATTTTATAGAAGATTAAAAATATATTTAAGATGGATTATAGGTAAATAATAGAATTAGCAGTTTTATGAATACTGTTCCAATTGAAGGAGATATGATCAAGATTTAAATTTATATGGTTTTATAACTACATTTTATAGAATATTTCAAAATGTTTGCTGTAATTATCTTCATATTTGAAGCGTTTCAAATATTTGAATATTTATACTTAATATTTTAAAGACATCTTATTTAAATCATATAAAAATTAATATTTACATCAAATATAAGATACATAATCACTTCAATTTATAATAATTCAGCTCATTTAATAGAGAGAAAGGGTGACTCACTTGGAAACAGTAGCATGCATTAAAGTACAACTAATTAATGTCTCGTTACTCGCTGCCAAGCAAACGAGCGAGTTAAATCGATTGCTATAAAATTAAAGACAAAACCAATATTATTAGTATATAATTTATTGTATTTTATGTTATTTTAAGAGTAAAGATCAAATTAATCAGGTTTTACAAACTCTAATAAGGTATTTAATATTTACGTATATTATTTTATTATTGAAACTTTTATTTTTTAAATTACATTTTTCAATTCCGCTTTAAATTTGCGTTAAATTTTGCATTAGTTCTATTTTAAAAATAAAAGAATTAAGATTGCTTAATGATTTGAAAGAACTCCTTCCCTTAATTATATTAATACTCATATACAACTAACTTTGTTTTATTTTTAAAGTATAAGCTAGTAATTGAAGACATAAAATTTTATTTAATTAATTATTTAATTATTATTTAAATATAAGATAAATGAATAAACAGCAAAAAATACAATGCTTAGAACGCATGCAACCCTGTTTTCTATGTTTTTACTGTTTAGACCTATCGTCATTTTTGTAATCATTATAATTTATGCATTACAAAAACAAGCATTTTTCTGTTCATAATGGAATACTTTTATACAGCACATATCTACACATGCAGTCAGAAAACAAAAGAAGAAAGAAGATAATACTTCGTGCTCAAGAAGGAAAAATAATGCATGGGCACTGTTACACATCATCACGAGACGCGTCGAGGGGGATCTGCAAGTATGCTGCTGTACTGATAGTGACAAAGGGGAAAATAAGATGTGCAACATTTGTGATATCGCCGTGTTTCACGAATAAAATGTGCATGTTTATCCAGAGGATTTACATGCACTCTAACGATACGTCATACTATTGAGTACATTATTTTTGGGTTAATTAGATTAATAATTTACTTTGGTGTAGATAAATCTTATAAAATCAGAAATTTTAAAAACATTTGCCTATGAAATATTAATTTTTAATAAGAAGACTCAGTACAGCAACCTATTTATAATTGCTCGTAACATTTTTCATATTTATTCTTGATGCAATAATGAGTTCGAAAATTCCAATTACAAAAATTCGTATTTTTGTTAAAACGATTTTTTAAGATTATTGATTATGGTTATGTAATGCTTATAATATATATATATATATATACGCATTTTTAATTATATAAGAAGAAAAAAAAAGTTGATGCATTATAATAGAAATTAGGATTATTTATAATATAATATTTGTCAAATATTTGTTAAATATTCTACTTAAAACAAAGATATAATAAACGAAAATGAAATTTATTTTTATATAATTTATTTATTCATATTATATATTTAGAATATATCGTATTTTATTACAATTTGTTAATAAAAATTAATTCATATTTCATAAGGTTTTTTGAAAATCATTGCAAGGATAATTAAGAAAATATTTTCGAAAAGAAAATAAAAGAAAAAGTATATTATGTTTTATAAAACTATTACTTTCATACAACTATTATTATTGTATATTGCTTATTTATCTTTAAAAAATTAAATGAATATAAAAAAAATCGTTCTGAAGTAATGTATAACTACAGGTTTAGTATTTTTCTCTCTTGGATCGACACATGCAATTGAACTCTCTTTCATTGAAAAAAAATAAAGAAGAGCAAAAACGTAGCCAAGTTTATTTTTACGACTGCTTTCGCACATCATCACAATAAGCAGACGACATGTACACGATAAAAGGCTCGTTCACTCGTATGCGCCTCACTTCAGCTTCCACTAATGAAGACCGCCAAGGGAGAGAGACAAGCAAATTCTCCCCTTTTGTGTCGTCTTGTTTCACAGCCCCAACAATGCAAATGTCGCGCCGTCGCTTATGAGATCTTTCGGCTGGAATGTCGCGACAGAGTTGCGGATACAAGGAACGGAAAGAGGTATACAAGAAATACTAAAGCAAAAGTTACAAAATGCGATGGAGAAGTAAGGAAAAGTATTATACGAGGCAATAATATAGAGAAGAGACAATTTAATATTATATTTTATATAATACTTTAAAATATATACTTTTAAATAATTTAAATCTAGTAAAAAATATAAAGTTTATACTAGTATTGTTTATTAATTGAAATAATCCACGTACTAAGTAATTATTATAAAATTTATATAAAAATTATAGGTGCATTATAGTTTATAGATTGACTTTATGGTATGCCAACAAATTTCAAACAAAGTTTAAATTCACTTCAATTTTTATTCAACTGTTGATCCATTAATAAATTTATTTCAAAAAAGAAATTAGTATTTCTGAAATTAACAATTTTTTCGTATGATAATAATATTGATAATATTAATATAAGAATAATATTGAAATAATGATACAATTATTCTTTTTAGGAAAATGCAATTTCAGTTACATTTAAAGGATTCAATTTTAATGAATATCTACAAAAATTCTTATGTATGATATAATTTAAATAAATTTTATGAACTATCTTAAATTCAAAATCATATTATTAAATTGACAAACAGGTTTTATTATGTCAGAATTCATTTTTTTATTTCTATTTTGTCAAATTTATAGTCCTGTATTAAAGAAGTCGATTCTAAGAATTTCAGATTCTATTTTAATCGTATTCTTAACGAATTTGTTAAAGTACTAATATTTTTTTCCTCTGATAATAAATTTTAAATAAACTATTTTTAGTAAACAATTTTCATGAATTTTTATGTTTTTAATCAATGCTATCTTAAATTGATGATAATTATTATTTTACATACATATTTGATAAATAAATAAATGATTAAAAGTGTGTAATGGATAAATATTTATCATAAACATAAATATTAATGTAATTATTAAGAAAATCTAGTTATGAAAACATATATAAACATGAAAGAGTGAAATCGACATTCTCTTAACATCGTATTTTTTAACGAAGTATAACATAATACAATATAAAAAGAGAGCTTATAAAGAAATTTTAAAAACTAGCTAGAAATGGTACAAATACATAAAAAATTAACATAGTTATATTTCAAAAGGTGTTTCGAACCTCTGGCAAGCATTCCAAAGCATTGAGAGAATTATAATTGTTCAAAATGTACCTTGAATGTTACGGGAATTTTGTCATTTTGCCTATTGACTTTCTTAATATGTCCATTTAATTAAATACAAAGCAGCACCAATGATACGCTATAATAAATATGAAAATTTGCATAACGATTCTGAAAAATAAAGTGCTTTCATTAAAGGTGTATACAATAACGAATGATTAATTTTTTTAAGTAATTCTTATGTATTTATTGTGCAATATATTCGTTTTTAATAAAATTTCAATTATTCTTGTATGCAATCGAATAAACTTTCAATATTTTCGAAATATTTTTGTTCCAGTTTTTTAGCATTTGGTTTTATAATTTATATAATATTAAATAATCTGTTTTCAATATTATTATTACATTATTTTATTTAAGTCAAAAAAATTTTTTTTAATTTATTTTAATGGTAATCTTTATTTAATAATGATGTCAATAAATTAACTACTTTATATTTATATCTGTTAATTTTCTAAATTTAATGTTTTTATTTTTTACTTATAGCTGTTTATGAAGTATGAATTCCAAAATTATAATTAAACAAATTTTTTTTTAAACCACTGTTCAGACTTAAAGACTGATTTTTTTTACGTAACTTATGAACGAAGTAAAATTTCCTTCTAATACATCTCTTTTAACGATTCACTTGCATTAGTGGATAAGTTTATAAATACCTTCGTTTACGAAGATTTATGTAATTGCTGTAAGGTAAGTTAAAACAATGAAACCCAAAAATACCATTTTCTTAGATTTTAGCACTAAAAGAAATAAATAGATCTTTCAAAAGTAAATAAGTCAAATAACTTATTTGAAACCATAATGTTTTTGATATTTAAGGTGACAATAGAATTTTAAATTAATTTAAAAAAGGATTGTATTTGTTTTTACATTCTGTTTTTATATTTTAATTTAAAATTAACAGCTACAGTAATTAATGAAAATACGTATAATTAAATTTTACGAAAGCATTTATTACAATTTTGTTAAAGATATATTCCTGATATTTGAATTCTCATTCTTTTTTGAAGTCTACGATTATTTAAGACTTCCAGATCTTAAAACTTTTATTCATAATATGAATAATGTTGAAATTTCACTAAAGTTTAATTAATCATTAATATTTTTTATGATTGCTGTATTTAAAATTGCAGTACATAAATGTAGAGTACTATATGCTATGATCTGAGCTGTATATTTACATTGCAATTTGTAAAAATTAATATAAAAAAACTATTAAAATATTAGTCTCTGTCTACTTTTATTATTATTAAATTATTATTATTTAATATTTTAAATTTTTAATACATTTTTTCTAGTTAATTAAGAAAAAATAAAAATTTAGAAATAAAAGTTTGTTAATATATTTATTTAAAAAATAAACAATCACCTATGCAGATATAATTTTAGTTGATTATAGTCTAAAGTTATTTGCGTTCGTAAGCTGTGTATTACAACTTCATTTAAAGTATTTAGTACCTACATGGTAATAATTATCGCCAATCGATTGAGTCGTAAATAATGTGTGAATGTTAATAGTTTACACGAAATAAAAGATCTCTTATTAGTCACGTATACTAAGATCACGTTTGAGGTAAAACCCAGGATCATCTATGAGAGGAAAGCGCACACACATATAGGTATTTTCGAAACACGTATTATAGACCAGTACCTAAGTCCGCGAGGACGGAAGTCCTTTACGAGGTGCGCGAAGCAGGTGCTAACGACTTTTGGGATATGGAAGTTAAGAATGACGAGAGGCCACAGCCGGTAAGATAAGCTCTCTAGTCTCTCTAAGAGGAAGAACTTGTACGGATGTTAATGTTGGTGAGAATAGGAATGTAACATCAAGTTAAGAAAGTTGGGAATTATAATTAATGTCTAAATTTTTGTATCGAATTAAAAGACGTTTGTTATAATTATATTCCATACTTTTTCATTTTTATTGTATATAATTTCAATTTCTAAAAACTTAATTTAATAAATATTTTATTTCTAAGTTGTTCATAAAAAGCATTAATGTAGATTTAAAGTATTTAGAATTTCAATTCCTTTTATTTAAAATTTTTTTTTATTTGATATCAAATTTTTGTCGCCAATAATAGCAGATAATTATAATTATGAATACAACATCTGAAAGATTCTGAATAATCGTAGCACGCAAAAAAGTTTGAAAATTCAAATATCAGGAATAAGTGTATCTTTAATAAAATTGTGATAAATACGTGCGTAAAATTTAATTGTCTTGAATAATTTTATTATGTAAAAATATAATAAAGTTTTCTTATTTTTAACCTTATTCTAAGTTATACAGGTAATGTTCTTTTATTTATTTGTAAAGGCATTTATGATTAAATCTGAATTGTCAAAAAAATACTATATTAAAATAAGCATTAATAAAAAAAACTTGAGAAGTATCCTATCAAATTTTATAAATAAAGTATAATATAATTCTAAAATTTATGAAGATAATTAAATATTAAAAAATGGAAATTTAATAATAAAAACTTCAGTTTAAAATTCTCTTATAAAATTTAAGGTACATTATTTTATAAGAGATACCAATTAATAACTTGAAGTGAATTAAACAACTTTTGACTTACAATCAGTTTGTACTAGTTTTATAAGATAAGCTTCAAATATTTGTAATTTCAATTCTTACACATTTAAAGTATTTTAAACTACTTATTAAAATTACAATGTCCAAACATTTGACTTTTATTTAATATTGAAATTTACAATATAAATTAAAAATATTTTCTTTATCAAATAAAATAATTGTATTTTATATTTTTTTATAAATACTGTTGTATATACATTTTTATATGAATATATAAAAAAACGTATTTTGATACTGTTTAGTATTCACTTGAGTAAAACGTTAATTTAACATTAAAATAAGTTTAAGCTTAATAATAAGAAACTCATTAAATTTTTTATTTTCAATGATCTTTATCTCGTTATTTAACCAAAAACAGAAAAAGTAAAAAAAACTAATATTGTTCTTATATAAAATTTTAAATTATTATTTTAATTAGCGTACTTATATTTAAATAAAAGACAGAAAAATACTTCCTTATTAAAAAATAAGATGAAATAAGAAAAATTGACGTAGGCAACTTTAGATATCACAGATATATTAAAAGATGTAAAGTTAAGAATTAATAAAAATATTATAAGCATAATATTAAAAATGTGTTAATACTAAGAAAAGTAAAAAAGAAAGAAAAAAATTATGAAAGTTTAATATTTTTAATAAATTAAAATAGAGCGGAAAAAGAATACAAGAGCTATAACGATGAGCTGCGAAGTGTGTAGACTAAAAAAAAGAAAATATCTACACACACATGGTATGCCATGTTTCTTAAACTTTTGGCTTTGCGAAATCGAGACAAGTATTCATAGCGTATTTCAGGTACTTAACTCAAATTTTGTTTTCATGGAGAGCATACATTTATACTTGAAAGCTTCATTTGTCCACACTGTTAGAAAAAAACTCTATCTTTTTCGTTCTCCTCCTTTTCACGAAATTTTAAATTCCTTTATTACACTTTTATTATAAGAAAAAAGTAAACACAGATCAGACCATTTATAATTCTATAAATACGCTCGATTCCTATAAATTGTTGTCCAGACTTTGTAAGATCAGACAGAAATATCATTAACGAATTCGTTTCTTTTTAAAAATATATTAGTTCTATAAAGTTTTATTACTCTTTCTACAAAAAGGGAAATAATTTGTAATAAAATATTTGATCATGACATTTTATTTATATTGAAATTTTTGTAATTTATAAAATAATTTTTCTTATAAAATTAAAATGCTCTAGAAAATTTATTTTCTGAATTCATTTTTATAAATTATACAAGATAATATAATTGGGATTATACATAGTTCAAATCAGAATATAATTACTAAATTTGAAATAAACAAAAAAAATTTAATTGACATATATATGAATCATACTGTATCATATATGAGTATTTAAAAATTTGTTTTAAGTTTTTTTATATTTTATCAAACATACTATGTATAATACGAAAATATTTTAAATAAGTTTTCTCTTTCAACTCTATTTGACAATCTTATTCGTAAGAATACTTGAAGTTAAGGATATACAAATTATTAAATAAACTAAAAACTTAACAAATTATTAATATTAATAATTTTTTAATAAATATTCTAGAAAAAATTATTTTGAAAGAATTTTACCTAACACATTTTAATTGTTATTGTCAAAGTAACAGTAACTCGTGGCTTTTATTATAAATCAATGTATGTGTTGTTAATGTTATTAATACAATTTAATAAAAAAAATATAAAATTTAGTCTATTTTGTGAAATATTTACGAAATATGTAGTGTTGTTTATTCGTTTCATTTAAAAAGCATGAAATTTAATTATTATCAATAAACAAAAGATCTCAAAAAAATTTGATTTTATAACAATAAGACAAAATTTTATTTTAATAATAAATATAACTAAAAATATCTAAAAATTTAATTCTAAACCAATATTATCAAATTATACATTGTTTGTAATTAGATCATGAACCAACAGATGATTTCAATTAATTAATTTTATTCTTATGAATATTTTATTTTAGATATCTCTTCATTTTTTAATTTTCTAATTATTTTTTTTTTGTTCTTTAATATGATACTGCAGGATGTATAATTTAAATAAAAATTTCTTTGCTTTGAGTAAATGTTTCCCCCGATATCTGTGCTAATGAAAATTTATTAGTTTGATGGTTGCGTTAATAATTTAGGCGGAAAATTGCTAAAAATTCTTCTTTGGTTAAGGTTAGAAATACGCTTTTTTTTCCTAGTAATAATGACTGTTTCATGTCTACAATGATGTAATAAAAAATTTAGTTTTATGGTTTTACACAAAAACTTTTAAATTTAAAAGTACCATGTAACTTTGAATATTTATATCAGTATAGGTGTTAAATAATTGTTTAGCTAAATTTATTCAATATTTTTGTAAGTTTTTAATCTTACATTAATATATATCAATATATCAAAAATTTTTTAATATAAGAGAATTTATATAATAACATTTTTTTTTTTTTAATATGATAAGAACTTCAAATATTTATGAAATTTATTTATTAAAGATTTTTATTTCTCATTATAAACCTTAAAATTAATATTTAAAATAATATATATTATTTGCAATGTAATGAGAATAATTAAAATTAGGATTTAAATTATTAAAGATATAAATTTTATTTTTATTATGTCTGCAAATTATTAAAACTTAGATTAATAAAAAATAAAATTATTTATAAAATAAGAAATATCATCTTTCACCTTAATTATTAATCATTTTTATTAATGTTAATACTATTGATAAAAATTTATTTTTCTGAGGGATGAAAGAAAGAAATTAAATTTTGTTACGCTATTATAATACCAGTCGATCATATACGACGATGACTGTATAGATAGACTAGATTATACAATATACGAAAAGGTTATAAGTATAATAATAGTAATGAATAAAAAATAATGGTCATTAATAAAAGAAAGCAAATATTATTTCAAATATTACTATTTATAATGACAGCTTTTCAAGTATTGTATAGGTTATGGAGTTTTGTTATAATGGTGACAAGTTTAATTAGTTGGGTCACATCGTAAAACTATTAAATATAAGAATTTGTCACCAGTATAATCTATAAATCCATCAACACATTTTTTAAATAATTTACAAATGACACAAAAGAAACCGCATCATGAAACGTATCAATTAAAAACAAAGGAAAAAAAATAATTATTTATAAAATAACTATATTATGCATTTTATATCGAAGATAGAGAAGTAAATTTAAAATTTTTCTCTTAAAATGTTACTGAAAACTTTGAAAATGGTTTTCTTCAAGTCACTTTGTTGAATGAAACCGAAAACCATAATTCAATAGATTTTAAGTAATTAAAGTAAAATTTTATGAAATTATTGAAACCAAAATCGAATAGAATTATATGGATATATGAATGTGCGATTAAATGAATATACTTCGTTTTAAATATTATTTTTCTGACATTTTTTTTTAATGTGTACCATTTTAACTAAAATTTTATTTTTTAAATGTTTATACATGTCTCTGTATGTATTTGCGCACAGATTTTAAATAAATTTATTTTTTAATTCTAGATTTGATCGAGACGCCTATTCTGTTACGAACCAACGTCCACGCGAAATATTTCTTTTTATGGAGCTGTAGTTCTGTAATTTTGAAAACGAAATTTTGAACACTATTTTTGTATATTTTTCAATTTAGGTATAGTAAAAATCTGTAATTAAATAATGTTTTAATTTTTGTTTTTGATTATATAACCAGAAATAATAATATTCATAATTTGGTTATGTTTAAAGTTACTTGAATAGACCATTTTTGGAAATTACCTAATCATAGAATCGAGTTTAAGTTATATATTTTATCAAAGATTAAATTATGGAACATGTGTTGAAATAAAATAAAAAATATAAAGTTTACGATTATAATCTAAAGATGAAAGTAACTGAAATAATTTATATGATAATATCTTCTGAAATAATTAGAAATAGAAGGCTCATATTCTTATAATTGACTGTTGAAATATTGATAATTAATAAATAATTATAATAAAAAAAGGAAGAAAAATATCATTTATTTTGTTTAAAAATTTAGAAAACAGTATTATACTTTTAATATTGTTTAAGAGTACATAGCATTGTTGAATTTTTGCTATAAAACATAAGAATGAAAGGAAGTTTTGAAGTAATTGCTTTCGAAATTGTGATCATTCATATGAAGTGAATTATGTTATATTTTATATTTTTATTCATATTTTTATTAATAGCATAAGCGTCGTTGATATTTTTCCAAAATTTTCTTATTTTTTAAGGTGCAATAATTTCTATTTTTTATGCGATTCACTTAAAACTATTTAATTTTGAATTATATTATCCATCAAATATGGCAATATTACTATCTTTATTTTTGAGAATTGAGTACCTATTTGTATTTTAGGAGAAATGTTAAAATGTAAATTCAGTACATCAGTTACAAGAAACTAATAAAAGCGGATTACGAAGATATCCCTCATGTACATACACGGGTGTGTGAGATACAAAAATACTGTGTGGTTATGTCCGAGGCGTGGAAGCTTAAGGTTAAACTTTTGTTTGTAGAGTCTGATTCAAAATTTGCAACTTGAGACACTTTTATTCTTTTGAAATAATTCTACTATTATTAATTATTATATCAATCTACCTTTTATTATTAAATATTTTGTTAAATATAGAAAGCAATAAAAAAGAGGTTACCGTCTGGTTAGATTTTGTAACTTGTAATAGTTTACCATAAGTTATTTAGAAAGTTAAATGTTCTATAAAAATACGATAACGATAATTTGCTTTATTTACGGTAAATATTTATTTTTATGGAAGTTAATGTTAATGTTGAAACTGATATAAAGTAAATTTTCTGAATTTTTGTATTACTATGACCCATCTTTTTACGAATTATCACATCAAAATTCTCTTATAATATTTTATACGTATCATAACAAAAGATCGTTGATAATATTATGAATGTTGAAGATATCGAATGGGATATTTTAAATAAATTATAAAAGACTAATGAAAATTAGAAAAATGTTTTTTTTTATTTTATTGATTTATGTGTTTAATGTTATTATAATTATTTATTATATATTTTCAGAAGAAATATTTCTAAATTGTATTGTTCCAAATATTTTTAGGATACTACTTCATTCTGAATATTAATTGGGCATCGTAATAGCTATGGAATATAAATAAAAATAGTCAAATATCATTTATTTCAGTTTAGCACTTATAACAAAAATTTTAAATATTTATCCACTAACAAGGATATGCAATGTTAAAATATTTACCTTTGGTAAAATTTTTAATACTTTTCTTATTTGTATTTATCGAAATATTTTTTTTATTTTGGTTAGATATTTCACAAATCTTCATATTGATCGTACCACTTACGAATCCTATAAGTTAGTTGTAATTAAAAAAATGCTTAACGAATAATGAGTATCATTTCCTTTTACAACAGTAGTATGGACGTAAATATAGAATTTATGTCATATAATGATTTTTTGCATCTGGTGGAATATTGATTTTTCCTCTACGAAGATTTTTATAGATTTTTGTTATAATAAATCTTAAGTCGATTAAAATTTATTCAGTATTATATTGTGCACCATTGTAATGATTTATTTACGTCATAATTTAATTTATTAAATTATATTATATATATATATATATATATATATATTAAATTAGTATCTATATACTAAAATGAAGTTTCAATCGATTTTATTTGATGCAATATTTTTAAATGAGAGCATTGAATGAAATATACACAAGAAATTCTTTTTTACAAGTATATTGGTATAACTCAAAAATAAAATTAGTTTAATAACAATATTTCTAGATTAGACACTGTGATTTTCTAATGTTAAACATTAACTTAATAATTGGATTTTTTTATTATTATCATAGAATATATACACGAAAAACTAAGATTGTAACTGTTAGACGGCAGTTCCTCCCATAAAATGTGCATTCGTGCAGTGCTAAAACTAATTTTCTTTTACCTAGAATATATGTGCATTTCAGTAAATTCTCTTTTACTTTATTTTTCGTTCATATGAAGAAAAATGGTATTATAAATATCATTATTAGTCTATAGTAAGTATTATTAAAAAATACATTTATGAGAATGTAAGGGTTATAATTTTTCTATTATCATAAATCATTCTAAATATTTAAATTCTATAATCATTATATATTAAATAAAATAATATTTTTATTTTTGTACATTAATTTATAAGTTTTTAAAAATTTTTCAATAACCATATAAAAAATTAAAGTCTGATTATATTTTTTTCGTAAAACTAGAGCTTCATATTTAATTTTCACTAAATATTTTATTATCAAAATTAAATTTTTCTATTCATTTATACTAATTTTTAAAAATCTTAATCAAATTTAAAATACTATATTTTCAAAAAATTTATAAATATTTAAAAATTTAAGTTTTAATTGCACGAATATTATTGGTATTTGAAATGATAGTATATCAATTTTAAATAACAATGAGGTTCTATGTTAATTAACGTTTAAGATTTTCCCGTTAGTTCCAAAAATTTAATCAATAGATAAATTTAAACTTAGAAAAAAATTTCTGAAATTACTCCAACTAGTATAAGCAAAAAGACGATACTAGTCATTGTTGAAAAAAAAGAATTACTCATATACTGAAGAGTGCGAATGCGTACGAAATTACAATCGTAAGTTAAAGTCATCGCTGGTCGTAAGCACACCTTTAGCGGTTAATACACATTATTGCCGAAGGGTCAAGTGAAGATGGTTTTGAGTAATCGATGACTGATACAAAATACATTATTTCCAAATGATAAGTATGAAACAGATTACGCAAAATGAAAAAAGCAAGTGAAATAGAACGCAAAAATATTTAAGATACACAAGATTTTATAGGTTTCAAATTATACAAAACCACATGAAGCTGTAGGAAGTATTAAACTATATGAAGTAACTAGTTATAAATAGTTTAATTATGATTGATTTTACATAAGTATATATATATATATATATACATAGTAGATGTGATAAATTATTTCTTAAAGAAAATTATAAAAAATTTAGAAAAAATTTATATTAATTTTTATCTGTATGTATATTAATAGAAAATTATTATAACTTTACATTCTTTTTTTTAACTCATACATTTATTTACTTTTCTAATTTTTTGAAATTTTTTCATTCATTATTTTTTATATAAATATTAATTTATGAATTTCAAAGTATTAAATTCTTTATAAATTTATTCAAATTACCTTCTGTTAATAACTGTGGGAAAAATTTTGAATGACTTAATTAGTTCAAAAATTGATCTTAATTAATGTTTGAATAATTTTTGTATAGAATAATATACGATTAAGATGTTTTTTATATATAATAATTTATTGAAAAATTGCGTAAATTATCTAAGAAATAAATAGTATATATCAGTATCTGCAAAATATTATCTTTTGGTGAAATATATTAATAACTACATCAATATTTTTTTACTACACATACATTATGTAACATATTATGTAATAAAAACTTAAGGTAGAATTATTCAAATAATGATAAAAAATACTACTTTAAGATTAAGATATTTTTTTTAAATTAAAAAGTAAAGATCAAATGAAAAAATAAATAATTTCAGAGATTTATTAAATGTCACAAAATTTTGAAAGAATCTTATAAGACTTTCGAAACCAGGAGAAATATGTAATTTATGCTAAAGTAATTATATCTTATATTATTTAAGATTTACCAAAGTTACCATTTATTATAAGTTAAATTCAAGTAAATAATTAATGATTAATTACAATTTATTTCTTGTAATAACCAAAGAATTTGAATTTTAAACTTTCGATGCGATATAAAACTTTTTTCTTATATTTATTATATTTTACATACGATGAAAATATTCATTAAAATATAATATATTGATGGATTATAAGAATTATACTTATTATAATTGATTAAAATAATAAAATTGAATTAAAATCTATTAATTATAGAAATTTTAGCTTGTAAAAATAAATTAAAAGTTCCGAGAATTTCTAACATTGAAGGCTGACAGTTTAACAGAGTTTAATTTAATTAAAAAATCAATAGTTATAAATTTATATTATACAATTTTTTAAACTTAATTTTAAAATAGGCACTTTAAAATTTAATAAGATTACCAAGCATTTTATTTAAAAAAAACTTTATATTCATAGACATTATAAGGTATGTATTTTATTTAATATGTCAGATAATATATCACTATATATAATGTATTAAAAGGTATAATAAGATATATTTATATAAAAATATTTTACTTTGTAAGGGTACATATTATTCAGTTAAAATTTAATATTCATTATTTTTCTCGTATGATTAATGCTCTTAAATGCTTTGAGTGAAATAAGTACATCTATATTATTGTAGCTTACTAAATTTTGATTTTTATTTAAATAAAATAAATACATAATCAATAATATGAAATCATTAACATATTTTATAAATTTACAGAAGATTAATATTTGTGAGTCTATTACCCAGTGATAATTAAATGTTTTCTTTGCATATTATAATGTATATACTTGTATTTTACTCATTAGGATACTAAATTATTTATATGACCGAAGGTTTCAAATGATTAAGATATATTGGATATTTCAAAATAATTATATTATAGTTAATTAATTCGGCTCTAATATAAATATCAAAAATTATTAATTTTAAATATATTTCTATAAAATTATTAAGATAAGAACTATATACCTTAATATATTCTTGATACCTAAGGTAAGAACTATATACTTTTCTATGTTCTTGATACCTACGAATCCAGGGATTTATTGATTAAAATAGATCCTAAAATGATTAAATTATCCTAAACAAAAATTTTTCAATTTTGTATCAAAAAATTTTAAATAGAATAAAATCAATTTCGAAACGTGGATTACATCTTTCCAAATCGTTCTCTACATCTAATGACACGAATAAGCGATCTTTTTAGCATACAATAAGTCTTATTAATATCCCCACTTCGAATGAATTATGAATCTAATTCGAACAATTATGAATATAATTAAAAACGTAATATTCGCTACCACAAATATAAGAAGCTAAGCCAAGCGTATACAGTGGATTATATGAGCATATATTTGAAAAGTAGACATTAAGAGTAAAAAGTAAGAGTAAGTACGAGGGCGATTTTTTCCCGTACATCTCGAAGAGGACCAAAACATACTTCTAGAGATTACAGCAATGACTCCAGTACCGCTTACGTAACTGTACTTATCATTTGTTGTATCGATCGCTTACATTTGTAAATTATAGATTTTTTGAGCCCACTTACTTGAAAGGAAGGAACGCCACTGCATATTTCTTCTAAGTGTAGAATAACTGTTTGGTCTTCTGCTTTTTTTCAGGTGGAGGACTTGACACTTATGGAGTATACGTCAATTGCGCTTCACATGGTGCGAGTGAATATGTCTTACATAAACAAGTATCATCGATTATCGTGATGTGAGAGGGAATTTCTCAAACTATTCTATTATGGGAATACGAGTGGGGTTCACTATTCGACGCGAGAATTACAATTATAGTCGCTAGAATGATAAGGTCGTTTTTTTTATTCGTCTAAAGATAAGGGTTGGTCTTCAATTATCATTTAAAATTTTCCCATTATTAAAAGAACGTTCATAAATATAAGATAATTCAATTTTTTTAGTTAGTAGATATTAAACCTGCAGTTTATCATTTAATTTGAAGCTTGTATTAATATATATATATATATCGAAAATATTTGATATTAAGCAATCGTGTCAAAAGACGTATATATAAAGTAAATATTTTTAAAATTTACCCATAAAAATATGATGAGATTGAAAAAATTCTTTTCACATAAAAGGCAATCGTATCAAGAAACAATATAATTTGATAAAAAATAGTATATGTTGAAAGTTTATTAGTATTATTTAATTTTAAAAAAATTTAATTAACATAATGAATAATAGTTTAGAATACTTTTCCTGAAATTAAATATTCCAAAATGAATAAAGTTTACAATATACAAATATTAGTTATTTATTCTTTTTTATGTATAATTATATATCCATGGACATTAGTTTACATTGAGAAATATAAAATTTTACAAAACCATTATTTTTCACATTTGATTTTACACAAATTTATTAAGATTTTATTATTTTTAAAGAAAATAATTGATAATATTTATTTTAGATTTTAGTAGTTACGCCTAGTGATATTTTCATTATTGACTAATTTTTCTAGTATGCTATTAATTCACAAAATTACTGAACTAACATCACGTTGTCGCATAGTAATTATAATATTTGATTGATCTGTTTACTATATGTCAAGCATATTTACAATATTTTTTATTTGTTTTTTTCAGTAACTGAGATAATTTTTTATATTATTGATAGATAAAATTATGCTATTTTAAATTATATTAGAAAATAGTTTGTAATCATAAAAATATTAAATTTAAATATTTATTTTCCATATTATCGACAAAATGCCAATGTAGTAGGTGATTCCAGAAACGCAGTTGATATATCGATCAGACAAACGTACATAAAAGAAACATAACGGTATCAGGCTCAATGAATTAATGAATTGCGATAGACTCATAATGGAAAACTCCTCGATAAATCCATTTTCCGTGTATTACTCCTTAAATAATTCAGTGAAACATGCCGTTCCGAATACTCATCTCCTGAGACTCTTAATTTTTATTCTCATTCTGACTGTGTGACTGTCTAGACATCCATATATCTGTCTGTCAGTCAGTCAGTCTGTCTGTCTGTCTGTCTCTTTATATATATATATATATATAAATATTTATATAAAATACATGTTGTTAATTTAGGAATCTTATGTATTTTAATGAATTCATTATGAAAACTATCCTTTATATATATATATATGTAAATACTTAATGTATATATTTTTGTTAAAATTTTTCTAATAAACTGATTTGTTTCTTGTATGGATTTTCTATATTCAATTGAAATTTGTAAGGATTTAATGAACAGTTTAGGTCAGTTTTCAAACTACACATAAAGAATTTGAATTATATTCTAATGAACACATTGTCATTATATCGTCAGAATAATAAATCTATTTTATTATTAAAACTTTTTCTAAAATTTTGTTCGATTAACGGAATTTTTTAATGTTTGCTTATATATAATTCATTATGAAGTTAAGAAAGTTTTTGATGAAAATATGATATAAACTTTGAAATATTTAATCTATCTTCTAATATTTCATACATTATACTATGGATATAAAATATAATAAGGTTATTTTAATAAATCTGAATATATTGAGTATTATATTGAGTAATATATTGAGAATCTGGATATTACAAAGTAGGATATTAATTTAAATGTTAGTTATTTTTAAAATTTTTATATATACTTAGAATGATCCTATTTATTACATAGTTCATTATTTTGTACACTTATAAATATATATTTCTTAAGTCATAATTATTTAATTTACCAATATTTTATAATCTTTGATACATATGTATATATAGCAACTTATCTATATCACTTCCTAAAATGTTTTAAGTCCTAATTCGCCTGGCACCTGCGTCAATCTTTCAAATTTGAAAAGTAAGCAAAACTCAGCCCCAACTCTAAATAAATCTTCGATGTTACATCTTAAATCTAGCTCCCTTAATACATATTCCATCAGAATTTCTCCCTAAATTATTAACGGTTATCATTTCACCTATTTGTACACCAACGTACCTGCTTGATCGTATTTATTTATCCACTTTATTCTTCTGCTTTGCGAAGGATGTGCCATGATCATATATATATTCTAGTGTTTATACATGTACATACATACTCAAAGCTACGCACATTTATATATCGGTAAAAGCGAAGGAGATCGGTTTCAAATCCTTCCCCGGGGACACATTATACTTGTATTCGAAACACGCTGTTTCACCCTCGTCGTGCTACCTCGTTTTATATATGTTTACAACCTCAGATGTTACGCCGCTAGTCTCATTTCTCGTTAGCGTCCAGGACAATTGCTAGATTTTTCGACTGAAGCTAATCTATTTTCTAGAAAATTGATAAATAATAATAATATCGTTTTAGTTTTACTACACTGACTGTTTTTTGTATATATTATTATCTTCTTCATTTTGAAAATTTGTTTTGTTATATCTTGTTATTATGTTGTTATTTTCTAAATTTTTTTCGTATAAATTCAAAAAAGTGAAGTTATTTCTAGAGAAATTATTATAATTTCATTAAACATACGTCATTTAAAACAATAATGAAAATAATTTTTTTTAAAATATTTAACGTATATTATTAATTATACAAAAAAATTGTGATATTAATTAAAAAAACTTAAAAATTCCAGTCTAAATAATTTATTTGGTATAAATAATAATTTTTCCAGATAAATTTTACTTAATTTCTTATTATATGATATTTTATTAATAATTCAATATTGTGAATAAAATTATATAAAATTATACAAGTAGAAGTAATATTCTATGAAACTATTAAAGATTACATGATTTTTATAATCTTTTACAAGTATGAATTCCTTAGATATTAAAAATTTGTAATTGTTTGTACCGAAAAGAAAACCAATAAATATTAATAACTACATCATAGTTTTATTCTATTTTTAATAGTAAAATAAATAATATCTTATGAAAACTTAGAATCATCATTTTGGATAGTTTGAGTTAAAAATATGGCATTATAATAAAGAAAAAAGAAAAATTTAATAATATCTGTAACTGAATAAGTATGCATTAGTATTTTCCAATTTTTTTATTACCTTCAATTTATTTTTTAAAGTATGTTAACAATAGATTTTTAAACAAATTAAATATTTATTAAATATATGAAAAGCAATTATAAATATTCAAATGGTTGTCTTTTATTTTTTGTTTCAATAATTAAATATTTATTAAATATATGAAAATTAATTATAAATATTCAAATGGTTGTCTTTTATTTTTGTGTCAATAAATTATAAATATAAAGCACTATTATATTTATGAACATAAATTTTTACTAATACATTATTATGGGTAAATTATGTTTAATATATATATTTATTTTTACATATTTATTTTATAATTTAAATTCATATTTTTACGTTTTTAAATTAATATTTAAAATATTTATATCTTGCTTAAGAATTATACAATTTTTAAGAAGGTTGTAAAAAAGTTTAATGTGCGGTTTTCTAAAAATTAATGATAATTTTTTTAATACGGTTTAATCAATAATATTATTGTATTAAAATATACGGATTATATGAAAAATAATATCAGTTCGAACGTAAGAAATTTGATTATTATCAGAAATAATTTGAAATGAAAAATATTAATTTTCTTTAAATAATCTATTTTTAACTTAAATTACTCGAACCTATCAAAAATAAGAAAACTGATAAAATTTTGTTTCATCAGATATTCAGAAACTTTTCCGACTCAACTTGAAAGTAGAACTGTAAAGTAAAACTTCTAGTGATTACAGGTAAAAATTTATGATGTATCCATTTATTTTCAATCCATATTTAAAAAATTAATTTTATTATGTAATTCGATTATTTTTATAATACATCAATAAATTTTATCAACTAATTATTTTCTGAGAATAGGAATTAACTAAATAAATAAATTTAGTTGTATCTGAAAGGAGTTTTCGGTAAAAAAGATAATGCGCGTTTGGAATACTATCGATATTATCAACTTCAATAGAATTCCATTTTAACGTTAATCAATATTAACATTGATTTTTTAATTTTGTATGCAAATTAAGCTATAATAATCCTTATTGCTTTCTAATATAACATATATAGAGAATTTAATGGAAATATTAATGTTATGAAATAATATTAATAAAAGTAATATATTAAGCCGTATACTCATGTGTAATATCTCTTGCCGATTTTACCTGCAGAAAGAAATTGCACTCCACTCATTTAATTAAATTAAATTGTTTGTCATAAATATAAGTTTCCAAATTCATCACAGCTACTGTTAGCTTAAAAATCCATCATTCATCTGTAGGAAAGTAGAAAATTACAAAGAAAAAGAGAAAAATCGATGGATGCATAAGGCATGTGTAAGAAATATAGATAAATAGATAAATAACGCATTGCAATTGCACAAGTCGTAGGAAGAAGAAAAAAAGAAGCAGAAAAACAAAACCGACTACAGGGCACAGGTGTATAAGAGCGCATTTACGTCGTACCGCAGTGCTAGGATTGGCCAGAGGACAGAGAACGAGACAGTTCTCGCCCGTACGTGCTATGGATACAGAATCTCTGTGAACTGCGTGTTATATACATGCAACTAACGGTGCAAGTGTATACTTTGTTTGTCCATGTAGAGCTGTGTGTCAATACGCGCGCGTGCCCTAGTATAGCTGTGAATATACGAGAGTTGCTCGCACGTTATTAGAACGTTCTATCTTACTTCGAAGAGGATAGATGCTTCTCTTACGTCTACGTTGCAGTCTTCTACGATTTCGTGACAAGTTCACGATTGAAAATAACAAGGTGGGTACAATCCGAGAATTTTTAAGATCAATTTTTTCAATTATTCTGCTGATCTCAAACTCTTAAGCCAGTAATAATGTAAATATTTAAGATTTTGAATGCTTCGAAGATAATCAATCTGATGAAGTTATGCATGCAAATGTACATGCATAAATTAGAAGTTTTAAGTTATACGTAATCAACAGAAACTTACTTAGATTCAATAATAGAAATTTATTTGCTGATCCAAGTATCAAATTATACTGTATCTAGTTTTTTTCAAAGGAATCCTGCTACCTTTATTTCATTAGGTCATAAACCTTTACTGTAATCTATAAGATATTACGCTGTTGAGAGATACATTAAATCTTTTCTACTAAATTAATTCAAATTTTTTAACTCATGCAATTCGATTAAATTATAGTTACCCAAACAATTTTGTAATATACTTTCATTATACAGTTTATGTTATTGCAAAAAGATTTAATAATAAATTAGTTTTGTCATTGCTTCTTAATTCGATAGGTTTGTACGCATAAATGAATAAACAAAATTACTAAATTAAGTCCATTCTATGTAATTCCCTTTAATCTCCTTTTGAAGCTTTGCAGCAACGTTTAGCTTCCACTTTACAAGGCACCAAAGATCGTTTTATATCATTTTCTCTTCTTGAGTTTAATTCTTTATATTTACACGTATTTTATTCCCTTCTATCTAATTCTGTGCATCTTTTTTCCTTTGGAATGTGCATTTATACATTCTCACAGCTTGAGTTTATCAAAAAACCACTGAGTCGCATTCCAAAACAAAGAACCCAATTAGAGGATCCTTCGAATTATATAATTTATATATTTTTCAAAATTATATCCATAGCATCTGCAATTAAACTGCTTTATGCAAAAATTTTAAATTAGTCATGAGTATCATTTACAATAAAATTTATTTACATCACAACTTCAGAATAAAAATTTATACTTTGTATTCCCTTTATTAGCCAACGATAACTGAAAACAAAATCTGGTAAAAATTATTTTGTTTTACGAAAAATTTGATTATGTATACATTCACTGTAAAAGAATAAAATTGTTTCTTTTTTCTTATAAATAAGCTAAAAAAATCTTAATTTGTTACTTAATTTTTGTCTTCCTTCTAATTATTAATTGTTAAAATTTTTTATATATAATAGTTTATAATGATTTTTATAATTTTTAATCATGAAAAGTTAATTGATATTGCCTTATAGTCTTTGCATAAAATATCAACCTAAATTTAAAAAACAGATTTCTGTAATAATACGTTTATTATAAATCTAAATATTGATACTGATATATTTTAAAAATAAATCACAAATTTCAAAATATATATTACAATTTCTAGGAAGTATGAAAGGTGGTGTTGAGAAAAAAAGAGAAACAGACAAAGACGTATGCTGATGGAAATGTATACTTTATCAAACGCTTCACAATGTATCTTGCGTTATTCTACATGTATCATGAGACTAGCGCCTATGCATTTGTTCATACTCGATGCGGCAGCGCATCTGTGAATTTGACGAGCGCGTATTTTAATCCGTATGGGAGTGTATGATGAAACACATGAGCTGCCAAACTAATACCGTCTTTGATAATATTTCAGCAGTCAAGTCGATGTACGTACAAAACTGGCATGCCCATTTTGGTATTTTAGCACCCTTTTCTTTTTATATATATATAGAATATTTTAATCAGAGCAACATTATATTGTTTAAGACTGAAATGGACATTTTTCTATTTCTTAGATTTATATAAAGATTATCTTATGATGATGTAAATTTAAATTATCTAAATTTAAATTTTAAATATAAAATTAATAAATAATTTTAAAAAATTTTAAATATTGACAGTCTATTGTCAATAATTGGCAAAACAACCGCAGTAAATAAATATAAAGATTAAATTTTGTAAATAAAATTAAGAAAATAAATTATAAAATATCAATCGAAAATAAATTTCGTAAATAAACAATATCTTCCACATAATAAATATTTTTACGATTTAATTCTTTTTCAAATAAATAATTTTTAAAGAAATATTAAAAACGGCGGTTTATGTTGTGTACATTATAAGGTATTAGAAAGTAGGGTGGGATAACATGTATCAATAAAGCCACGTGTACATGGTATTAAAGTTTTTAAATATTATTTTAATTAAATATCAAAATCTTATTTATGAATGTATTATTAAATTGGATATAATCTAAAATATTAATTATTGAGTACTCAAACAAAAAAATATTTAAAATAATAGCTGAATGATAAAGTTGAAAATAAACTTATTTTCATTTACAATTATCGTAAAACTTATTAACTAAATGTGAGTCATTATATAATTATATATTATATAGATTTTATAATACTATTTTATTTTTTTATTAGTTTATTATGGTTTTTTAAAGATATAAAAAAATAATAATTATATTATATTTAGTTAAATATAGTTATTATAGCTTTTGTTCCAAAATATTACTTGTATATAAAATTAATTTTATTATCGGTATGAAATAATTAAAAATATGTTTAGTATAAAAGAAAAACATATTTAATATATAAATAAATTTAAAAAAGAATTGTCACTTTTAAAAATGTTTCTTATTTTGTTAAATTTAACATTAATTATTTGTCAAAGAAAAATTTAATACTTATTACTTCTCATACTGAATATATAAAATATAATCTCCATAAGTTTACTTAGTAAATGCTTTGAAGACTTCTATTAAAAATTAATGTTTTTAGTAATTAAAATTGTAACAATTTATTAAGTATATGTTAGAAATAAAAATTTCATACTACTTATATTTTATATAAAAAAGTTTTAACTTATTTCAATAAATATACAATTTGAAATTCATTATTAGTAACGAATATTTAATTTCTATAAACTTTCGAGGTTAAATGAAGTATTAATTTTTCAAGACAAATTAAAATATGAAATGAATTTAATGAATTTTATTTTAAATTATAATTAATATTTATTTAAACTAAATAGATATATTTAACAAAATCTTTTATTATATTTCACTCATTTCTCCACTATAATAGTAATTTTATGACTCAGAATATAATATTATTCTTAAATTTTAAATATTTATATTTAGGAAATTAATGTTGCTTGACATTATAATAACAATATATTTGAAAATGATTATTATAGCTGTGTGTAAATATTATGTAAAGGTTGTATAAATAATAATATTCTACCTCCATCTTAATCCCATTCTAACTCTCATCATTTTTATCCGTTTTTCGATTGGGCTATCCGTGTCTATCTATAAATCCGTTTGAGCGAAAATCTGCGTCTATGCTCGGTCGCGTTCTCTTTTTTCTCCCTTAACGATTCTGCCCTTCATGTACCGTTTGCCCTGGTGCTCACTGTGAAAGCTTATATAAAGATCGTGCAGTCTCTGTAAGTACAGGTATTCCAAGGGACTGTGAATATGCACAGACTGTAGATATCTAGCTCTTTTACTCACCCGACCTTTGCCTTCCTGTCTTGCTTTCCTGCGTCTCTGCGGTCTCTTCCCCTCCCGTCCTCTCCCCTCTTTCACTCGCTCTACCTTCACTCTCTCAGGCTTTGTCCTTACATAGCCGCGTGTCTGCCTATACATTTTTAATAACTGAGTCTATCCTCGTTTTATGACTTATCCTAGACCTTCATTAGCATTACCCTTCCCCTATTTGCATTCGTGTCAGCTCCAATGCTTTCTAATTATTTTTCTCTTAAAAAAATATGATTTGTCACACTCGAACTGGTCTTATTTCGAAAATATAATTTTTGTTAAGCAGATGATTCTCTAGGTAGCAAGTCCAACCCAATCCTCCCTTCCGCTCATCGTCCCTTTTCTTTTCGCGCTGTCTCTCTACATTTTCACCTACGCTTCGTCCTCCTGTAATTCCCTGCTATCATCGCCCATCCTTTCTTGCCAGACAACGATTATGCAGTTAAGAGATCTAGGAATCTTGTTGATATTTCTTTTCCTTTTTCTCATAATCGCGTGCACCTTCAATTGTAGCTTTCTTTCTCCCCGGCCAACGGTTATTCCCAATTGTTTCTGACATTGTCTTGTTCACCCTCAAACCTGCTTGTAATTTAAGTCGTTAGCCACTTGCTTTTTTCTTCCAGATTTTTTATGGAGGTCGTACGAGCAATTCTATTCCGATCAAATCGGTCTTTGCTTCCACCGTCCTTCTTCGTCCTTCCTCGTCCTATTATTTACTTCCAGCCCCCGGCTTCCTATCCTCGTACCGTAATGTCAATACGTAGCCTGATATTTTGTTGAAACAGATACCGTCTTGCACATATGTGAGTCCAGTTTTCTCTTTTGCCCCCGTCTTTCCTTTTTTATCCTTTCTAATGAGTGCCTAGCTTACTCATCCCAAGTGTCCCCAGTATTTAGGCCACTCCTCTCATCGCGCTTTCGCTCTTTGTTCCTCGTTTAGTCCGTTTCTTCCGTCCTCAGATAGGTTATTGCGATTTACTAGGTGGTATATTTAAAAAAATGAAGGAGCAATACGGCGCTCCCCTTACCCCATTACCCCTTTACACTCGCCCCTTGTTTGCGTCCGTTGTGTCCCCCTCGCGATAGCCAGTTCCCCCCGGGCTGACCTGCGTCCCAGTTTTTCCCATAGGCCAGGTCCTGTTTTCCCCCCGGTCGCCCCCCGTTCGCTTACCACCCTTGGCCTGTTCTCCCTTTTTTCCTTTTCCCCCTCTTCATTCACCCTATGCCCTCCTCGCCAGTCTACCAATCGCGTCCGTACGTTATAGCGTGTCTTCATTTCATGCACACTAACGCGCGTTTAGTATGTCCTCGGGGGACGGGCCCCACATAAAATATTATACAATGGTTCACATCAAAAGGTTAAATCTGGATAGAAAAAATGACTAACAAATAGTTTCTTAAAAAATTATATCTTAATACTGAGATAATAATTACGAAATACTTTTTTAATTTTAAGAGCATCTATAATAATTTTTAAAACTTATTTAAAAAAATTTTAGTTTAAAATAAGTAAATGTTACATTCATACAAAACATGACTAATTTTCTAAGTGAATGAATCAGATATTTATTTCTATACTCCATATTTTTTTACATATGACATGAACAAAATAACAAAATTTAAAAAGTTTTAACAATAAAAATAATTCAAACGAATATAAAATTTTTTAAATGATAGTTTAATGATTAAACTAAAAAGTAATTATGAAATAATAATACCTATAAAGAATTAGTGAAAATGTTTTGTAGTATTTATTAGTTATAATTATATATTTGAATTATTATTTTTAAGTAAGTGGGAATAAAAACTATATAATATTACCATATTTCCTCTCATATATATTTAATAATTTTGATACTTCACATTTATATTATGGATTACCAAACATAATTTAAAATACGTTACTATTAAAAATGCAAAAACACGACTATTTATTAATTTTATTTATACTATTTTGAGATTTTTGTACAGCTCATTTATTCTACAAAAATTATTTAACAAATAAAAATTTCTTTTTGTGCAGTATTGAATTTGATAGTAGTTGCCATAAAGAACATTAGATTTATTATTATTATTTGTAATATAAGTAATCTTAGATTAATTGAAAGAATGAAATGTTGTAACAGGATACGTGACAATAGAAACAGAAACGGAAGGGAAGGAAAAATAATGTTCGTTGTGTATGTATATTTCATCATGCAGCGATTTGTGCCTGAAGGCATTCACAATACAAAACCCCTATGGTATGCAGTCAAAATGTAGATAATTTTGAACAAAAAGGTGTTAGAAATCGCAAATACAACTCATATTAGTTTTTGTTCATTTTTTGTTTTAGCTTTTTATTTAAAAATACCTTTAGAATGAAAATTATAAATATATTGAATATTAAATTATAAGTCTAAAATAGTTGTATTTAGTAAAATGGTGTTATATTATTTTCGTGTAAATGCATTTACGATCAAAGGCATTTTAATATAAAACCTTTGGCAATCCTAGAATATTTTATTACAAAATATATAATATATATCTATAATCAACGAATTCTTGTTTCATTCGGAACAAATAATTAAAATTTTTCCCTTTTATCTTTCTATCCTTAAACAAAAAAATTTTTTAATTGTATGCAGAATTTCTGATTAATTAAAAGAAATATGCAGAGAAAGGAACTTAACTCTCAATATTATAAAAATTATTTAATTAAACTGAAACTGATTATCTCATTTACATATAATTCATTTAACAATTTCATTCTGATAATTTTTTTAGTTGTGCAGATATGAAATTATATCCATATTGAATCTCATTTTTAGTAATTACTTTTTTTAAATTAAACATTAAATTTTTGTAGAAATAATGTCGCGTGTCATTATACGTACTTAATACATCACAAAATTAATTTTGATAGTTTTGCACTCCCCCTATACATCCGTTCCCCCCCTATTGCAGTTAACCACATGCTTGAAACTCCATCTTTCGCCCTTCCTATCGATTTCTGTACTTTTTCCCCTGGCTGCCATTCACGTTTCCTATAGACCAGTAGATTTCCCCTATTCTGGCTAGTCGTACCTCCTTCCCCCCTACTTTTCCCTCCTCCCCCACTCACACTTCGCCGCTATTTTGTAGTCTTTTACATTACCTTTTTTCACACCTTTGGCGGTACAGCCCCTTCACCCCCCACCTGTTTTTTTTCCGCTCCTCCCTTCCGTACTGCTGGGTCCCATCCACATTCTGCTGTCTTTGTCTGGCGGTTTAGTTTCGTCACGGCATCACTTATCGCGGTTATTACCACTCCCTTTACTCGCCCCTGCGATCTTCCCCTTGTCTTTCTTCACCACTTCTTGCTTCCTCCTCTTGTCTTACGCCGTGCCGCCTCTTGTCGTGTGCGGTTGCGCACCCGCCCTCCTTAACTTTCAGCGCTGCGGGTGAAGAACATCCTCAGGATTCCCTTTCTCCTATCATAAGTTGTCCCTCCGTTTTTCCCATTTGACCGCCCTCCCACTTCTCGCGTCGATAACCCTCGCATCATCTGGCTTTCCCAGTCCACGGTACGAGGCCCCAGTCTCCCCGTAGAACTCAGCCTTAGGGTGTTCTCTCTGGTTGTTGCTGATGTTCTGGGGCGGGCGTCCTTACCGCCGTTTGGAGGAGACTACCCTTTCCCCCTTTCTTTTTCTCCCCGTTGCCTCCCTTCACTCAGTTTCTGCCCGCCCTTTTTGTCCCCCCCCTTAGCCGGCCCCTCCGGACTCTCGTTGGGTATTTTCTGAGTTTTGCCTCACACTGTTTTGCCTGTGTCTCCCCCGCGTTGCAAGCAATTTACCGTAAATTGAAAGAATTAACCGGACTCTAATGTTACTTTTGTAATAAAACCATGAAGTCCTCCTATCCTCCTCCCTGTGGCAGCTTGAATGAATGTTCTTTGTACATTTACATTTTTCTGGTTTTAGAAGATGATGACATTAGTTACCGATAAGGACCGATCGTCCTCTCCCGTGTCTTTTGCTCAAGTCACATATATTTATTACTTCTCCTCCGACACGCTTTCCTCCGTTTTGTTCCGCTCAATCCGTTTCGCTATAGATTCGCCCCACCGTTTTATTTTTGTCGTTGTTTGTGTGTGTGTTTTGTCCTCCCTCGCCCAATAATCCACCCCACCACCTATTTTTCTTTTTCCCCATCTAGGGCGCTTTTCCTTTTCGACTTGTCCCAAGTAAAAAATGTTGGTGTCAATATGCGAGAGGAATACAGACAAGCACGGTTCTTTTGTCCCCTATCTTTCTCCTCACCGAAGCAATCAAATTTTTTTCTCCATGCCTTCCCTTCGGGCTCCCTACTACTTCCCGTAGTATTCGAAAGTTTTCTCCCGTCTGTCAGCCTTAGGGCGAAGAGCGCACGCATTTGCCTCGGACGCGCTTTGTCGCTCTAGACAAAATAATCTGCTTTGTTCCTTATAAAAAAAGAAAAAAACTGAAAGAATAATGGAAGAAAAAGAAAAAACAGGAAGAGGGGGAGAAAGGTTTTCTCGCATTCTATATGGTTTTACAAAAGTGAAAAAAGCGCAACCCTTTTAAAAACTGCAAAATTAGGGATTGGCTAATTTTTTATTGCGACCGTATTAAGCGCAGATCAACGACCACGAATTACTATCATTTGTTGCGTAGGTGTGGTAAAATGATCAAGTAAGGGAGGTTAGGGTGGTTAAAAGTTAAGGGTGGCATGTCGAGTTGGCATCGTCTCCGAAGAATCTTTCAAGTTAGAGAAAACGATCAGACAAAGCGCTGTAATTCGATTTACAGATCTTCTTATAGTTTCTTCATCTAAATTCAAATACGTTTATCCTACTACAAGAATGCGATTTAATTTTCTTACATTTCTTTTTTTCGATTTGACAGAATATATCTATTTTCCGTTTTTTTTTTTTATAAAAAAATAACATAAAAAAAAATTTCTTTTCTATAATTTGCAAACTATATATTTCATTTAATATAATATAATATATGTAAAAATACACGTTAGTAAAAGTACATATTAGTAACATCCAATTTTTAAACGTTAATACGAAATTTTACTGAACAATTTAAATCAATAAGTTCTTATTTAAAATTTTCTTATCATAGTTTAACTGAAAAGAAAATCAGTAACCATTCCTCTGCAAACATCAATGTGAATATCTATTAGACTATATTTTAAAACTTTTTTAGGCACATAGAATTACAAACTTTTAGTTCAACATATTTTCATTTTAAGGAATAATTAGTTCAAAAGTTGTATGCATTAAAAATTTAAGGTTAATATAATAACATAAAATCTATAAAATTGATATTAATTTATGCATATAATCATATCTTATATATGTTCATTCTGGTATAAATCTTGTTCATAATTAAATAATTATTACATACACAAATTTTATTCTAATAATATTTATTTCAAATATAGAATAAATTTTTTTATAATTAAATGCATTAAAAAGTTAAGATTAATATTATAACATAAAATCTATAAAATTGATTTTTTTCAATTAATTTATACATATAATTATATCTTATATATGTTCACTCTGGTATAAATCCTGTTCATAATTAAATAATTATTACACACACAAATTTTATTCGAATAATATTTATTTCAAATATAGAATAAATTTTTTTATAATATCAATCAATACTGTTATCATTAAAAAACCATTATGGTTAAAGTCAGTAAATTTTTATAATGAATTGATTATCAAATAAAATAGTTGATAAAAATTGGATATGAAAACCTAAGTAAAGTATTACTTACATTAAAAAAGAAATATTTTTATTTAAATTTTTTAAGTTATTTAAATACAATGAGTAAAGTTACTTGAAATGTAATGAAAAACAATGTAAAAAAAATAACGTATCAACAATTTAATTTTTTTTTGTAATAAGAAATTATTCAATGCATCGCCTGCTAATCAGAAAAGTTAAAAAGAAGTATTTCAAATAAAAGAACCCTTTTAAGATCTAAATAAGAGAACCATTCAAATGTGCGCAATATGTATATATATATGCGCACGTACACAGAAGAAGAATACTTGTTTCATATGCAATAGAAAAAGAAAGTTAAGAAAACGAAGAAGAAGATGAAGAAGAAGGAGAAGAAGAAGAAGTAGAAGAAGAATCAAGTAGCATAAAAGGAAAGAAGGGGTTTCTAACAAAGTTTTGCACGGGTGCGATAGACTTCCGCCTTTTCAAGTTTCTCTGCTGCTTCGAAACGTCTTGCACAAAATTTCGTATTTTGCCTCCTTACACGACTACTCATTCAGTACAATAAGAAGTTTTCGCGGTTCGATGTAACTCAACTCTACTATCTATAAATAAACTACTTTACTCTTCCGGGACTTATACGTATACAATAGTGTACGCAATAGCAAGAGTGGCCTTTGCAAGTTTATTTTCGAAATATTGGGAAAAAACCTAAGCATTCATTTTTCGTTCATCGGATTTCGAGTCTCGAATATCTCGAGTAAAGGATTTAAAAACTTTTAATACATCAAGACTTTGAGCAATAATTTTATGTACAGTGGTTTCTGAAAGAGTATCTTTAGCTTCTAAAAATAATAGTAATCAGTATAATTATATATTATGTTTGCATTTTTCTGATTGATATTAAAATAAATTGGGAGAAGAAAGATAAGAAGGCCCCCTAAATTAAATATTACTTAAAAATTCTTAAGTAGTGTTAAGAGCAAATCTATGTTCAATGAAAAAATTAATACCAAATGTTTCTAATAAGTAAAAAATGCTAAAATAATAGGCGAGAAAGTATAAAAACATTATATGTATAGTGTCTAAGACAATATTAAAATAAATATGTAAGAATTTATATTGATGAAAAAAAATTATACGTATATGTATATATATATAATGTAGTGTACAAATTTAATATGTAATGTATAATAAAAATGTAAGATATTGCTTAATAAAATTAACTTATAACTAACTTGTTTAAAAAGTTAAAATTTTATTTTTATCAGGCTTAATTTTATCTACGAATATTAATCTTCAGATTTAAAGGATGACAGTTACAAGAATTATTTTTTTTTGTATACAGAAAATCTTTAAAAAGAATGATATTGTAATTAAATCTTTCGTTTCATTTATGAAACATGTATTGGAACTTAGGAAATTGTATAAAATAATGAGTCATAAAATAAAAATAATTTTATATTTCAGGGGAATTCTTACTGATGTAAATTTTTTAACATATTTAATAATAAAAGTAAGTTTTTTTATGATAAATTGTTTAAAATTCTCATCTATATATAATATG
>JACCHW010000206.1:0-33739 GCA_018907185.1 Platyscapa corneri | reverse complement strand
GAGGAAAAAAGGAGGGGGAAAAAGAGGAAAGAGGAGGGGGAGGGGGGTTACGTTTCTATTTTGACGTGATAAGGATGGTTAGGCCTGTACTCTGCTCCATTTTTGTTTATAGTACAGGTTATTATGTATTGAAGTTAGTTTTTTTAGAGTGATGTTACACTGGACGTTTTTGGGTCGAGAGCGAATTCCGAATTGTACCGATACATTTCAGGCGTCAAATTTTAAACAGTGGTACAAAGGTTAAGTTTATCAATCGTGTATGAGCTATCGTAAATTTAGTTCTTATACAACTTAATCCTCTAAGAAAGTACTATTACGTACGCAACCAGCACCTTAATCATGGGTGTATTTAATCGCGTAATAATTCCTCTTTTGATGTTCACCAAAATGTAAAGTTTCTCGGCTCAGTTTCGAGTCAGTCAACAGTTTCACATACGCACGTATTACTTTGGCGCGCTGAGAGCCCTGCGTAGCTTTTATTTTTCGCCTGTCCTTCACATATTCACAATCTTAATACTCGACTTCAGTTGCGCGACTCTTCCGTAACGGCATTAATCTTATACTTATTTCGGCAAGTCCTTGTTTCGATCTATGAAATAATAATATAAACGTGTATATTCTTGCTCGCATTTTGCTTTGATCATAGAAAAAGCGTATAATTTTTATCGTGAAAGGGCTCATCGTCCCCGTATGGAAGACGGTAAAGAGGAAAACGACTTTGATGAGCCCAAGAAGGTGCTGTTTCTTTGGTCGGGGATTTGGACAGGTCCACTTTTTTGTGTATTCGTATAAGTTTAGTCTAGAACTGTGCTACTTTGACCTCTTTATTTTTAACAAATTGAACTGTTTTGTTTGTTAAGATCTGCATTAATCCTTAAGTTCTTATGTAAATGAAATTTAGCTGAAGTAAGAGACTAAGTAACTTAATCTGAAAATAAATCCCCTGGTAAATACATTTCTTATAGTATAAATTTTATTCTTTTGAATTCATTGTATAATAGTTAATAATATAATTATTTGAATAATTAAATTATCATAATTGAAGTATAATTTATCTGTTATAATTTATCTAATAAAGTCATTCTTTCTATTTAAATATTAATGAAATATAATGAAATAAAACTTATTATCACAAAAATATTATTAAAACACCGTTGTACCTACCCATCTTCTCTTCTAATTCCTCCTACACCCTTTTTCCCCCACCGTTGAGGACTATTCGTTCGCCTTGACATTTACCTTCTAATAGATAAAGCTGTTGAAAAGACAATGCTTTCTTCATAATAAATATTAAACCGATTATTCGATTCTGTGGTTAATAGTTACTACTACTATTCTGACTCGTTTCATATCGGTATATATTTAATGATTTATTTTTAGAGTTGTTACTTGTGCATTTTGTAGTATCTTGAGCCTAATAAACTGGTTTTCATTTAATTTACCTACTAGTTTGTTTTTGTTATTTTTAAAGTTTTTTTTATATATTTTTATAATTGCCTCTGATACTATAAATAATGAATGTAAATTATATGTCAATTTCAGTATCAGTTGTCAAAATAAAACTATAAATAGCTGTGAATGTCATTGTTTCACGTTGACCTTAAGATTTATCTTAGTTAATTGATCAACTGTATCTCATTACGTTAACACTTATTATTGTTAATTAAGTCACACGATTGCATAAGTGTTTTTCATATTCGAAAATTAAACATCTCCTAATATATTTGGTCGGCAAATACACTTTTTATTTTTTCATTTTTCTTTCATTTTAACTTTATAGAATTTGGTACAAATTTCCATGTATCACGAGAATATTTGTAAAACTATGTTTTATAAATTTCATGAAAAACTTCTACAAATATTACACATATATGTAAATAATAACATTCAATACATAAAAATTTTATGACTTTATACATTCATCATATTTTATAAGATTTTATAATTATTTATTTGAAAAAAATTTTCAACAGCTTTATAATCTTGTTAATAACTATAAGAATAAACTAAATTAATATATTTTAAAAATATTTATAACTTTGTCTTTTATAATATCATTGATTAAATTAAAAATAAAAACTACACTAAAACGTAACAATTTTATGTAAATTTACTTTCTCACAGAAATAATCATACTTGTGCATGGAGAAAATTTTTATAAAGAAAGTATAATATTTAATAGTATTTTACAAAAATTACCATACGTTTTCATCGAGTGATATGTAAAAGATGAATAGAATATTGTAAAAAAGCGTAATTAGTACAATCTATACATGTAGTAGTAATATTTATATTTATGGATAAGCTCTATTTATAGAGAATGTATATTATATACATTATTGTAAAAAAAATTGCAATACACTATAAAATAAAATAATAGTGGGAGAAAAATAAATGGAACCAATTAAGAAATATAAATTAAGCAAAATGAGCTCGTGGGAAATTGTGACCTTGGAATCAAAAAAAATTTCGAGACTACTAGTGAAGGTCATAGAAATGAATTCTAATACATATTATCGACTATAAAATCCTTTGTTGAAAAGAAATATTATTGAAATAGTAATAACATAATTATAGTTTCCTTAAAAATTAATTTAGATTTAGTAAAATCTTAAAATTTTAAGATTTGAAATTTTAAAAATAAATTAAATTTTTAATGGTTTATTTTTTTAGTTCAATTAATAAAAAATAGCTTATTTGATAAAACTTTTCTATACTTATTCTTGTATAAAAATAAGTGTCATTTAATACGATGCCATCATATATGATCCATATGATTACTAATTTAAATTACTACATTTTTTCTTAAAATTATGTTTATAATTTCTTTCTTAATTTTTTCAGTCTATAGAAATAAAAATATTTACGTACACATGTATTATATTTATATTTCAACTTATATCTGTGTTTATCAATTAATTTTTTTTTCAATTTTTATTTTCTTCATTCTATCGTGCGCCGCCCGTCGGTATTACGCCCGCGATGTAGCGTGCGTTGAAGAAAACAAGCGCACGCGCTCATTTCAATGAGATCGGGTAACGTCCAACGGTTTTTAACTTTCCGCGAAGTTTAAAGGACCGTTGGGATTTTCGCGACTATAAAATAGGAAGAAAATATACGCGCATGATCATAATCCCTTCGGCCACGATCGCGTTTCAGCTATACCCTCATCTCGTATTTTTTGACTTTTGAATTTTCCCCATCCTCCTCCATCCCTTGACGTTCTTCCCCCATTACGGTGATAACACGTTAATTCATTAACAATGCGAATAAGATAATAGGGATTCAATGAATTTAGCTTTGAATATTTGATCAATGTTTTTAGTTTAGATAATTATATTTAATAAGTTAAATTAAATTATTCGAAACGCGAAATTCTAAGTCAACCTTAATTTGTAATTATAGAAATTATTTTTTTAATAATTTGAAAATCTTAAAAAATGTATTTTTACTTAAGCATATAATGTCGTATGCCACATATATAACTGTGACGCTTTCTATAATCCTTGTTTGTATATATTTCTTTTAAAACTTTTTTTCTTTGTCGTAATTATTTTTTAAATAAATAAATGTTCACTTTCTAAATTTTCCGTATTTTTCGTTTTTTTATTTTTAACTATTTAAAAAAAAATTTGATTTTTTTTTGTCTTAATCCATTATTATTTATTTTTGTTTTTATTTTATTCTACATATATTTGAAAGATGGAATGAAAGAATGAGAGAATATTATAAATGAATAAAAGAAATACTTGAAGTTGACTTATGTTTTATTATTTGTGAAAGAGTCATAATCACTTAAAAATATATAGTTTTATAACGCAAAATCTGCTAGTAAGCCAATCTCTCACTTCCTTTTAAATTTCCAATTCAGGGTTATTTTTTAGATCATTAAATCTCGTGACTATTTGTACAAGATGTATCTCTTTACGATTACCTATTTGACATAATTATTGAAATTGCGTGTAAAATTTTTTTCAAGTAATACCCATTATTATTTAAACATTAAAAAAAAATCATCAAGAAATAAAAGAAATAATTTTCATTATCACTTTATTAAAAATTCAATGTTTCTTAAATATAATCATGTTAAATACTTGTAAAAAATATGGGTTCCTTAAATAAAAAATGAAAATTTAAATAATACGTTTTTTTCTCAACATTTTAATATTTAGACTATGCAGTCCATTATATACTTACAGTATAATACATAAGTTCTTTTTCAAATATAAATTTGCTGCAGAATAAAAATAATATTAACTAAGTTCATATTCAAGAAACCCAAATTTAATGTCTAAGAGAAATTTTTTATTTTAATTATTATTATAAACAACTTGATTGATAATTTTTGAAGAATCATTATTGCTGAAGAAAATCAGTAAGTGATCGCTAGTGGCAAAATCGTCACAGTTACTTTCTTGATTTTATAGATTTTACAAGTAGCTCACGTGTTTCTTTATTGTGTGCATATTCAAATAAATTTTAATTTATTGATTATCAGTATTAGATGTACACAAGCTTAAATTAGTAAAAATTTGATTAGCTAAATTATAAACTAATCCAAATATTTATTAATTATTTTATTTGATAACCGATTTTAAAAATTCTATATAAAAATACACGATGAATTGTACTCTAAAATTTAAATCCTTTACTAAATCTTAAATAAAAATTAATCAATATAAACATGTTTATATGTGTTTATTCTTATTATTTATGTTTATTCTTTAAAAATTTTAGGTATATAATATAAAATAATATTAACTGAATTAATTTTTACTTATTTTCAAGAATAAAATTGTTTTAAAAAATAAGTTAGACAACATTTTATTAAATTTTAAATAGAAAAACTATTATTATGATTTTTTAAACAAATATCATATCCTAAAAATGAAGTGTCGAATTTTTTTAATTATATTTTATACAGTACTTTATTACATTATTTTTAGGTTGATCATTTTACAAAGATTGGGCCATTTGTGATTGATCGATTCTACAAATTTAAGTAAGTATATAATTGAATCTTGATAAGAATTCACAATTTATATAACTAAACATAACAATTTATCGTTATTTATAAGTAAATTTACACTTATTAAAAAAAACTTATTTATTCGTTAATGTTTTACAGGTTTTTATTTCTTCAAATGAATAAAAAAACACAATCTCGTAACTTTTATCATTAATTTCATATATATTTTTACTATTAATAGCAAAAATAAAATAATGTAAAAAAAATATATATATATAAAACAATTTATATGTGCATACAAATTCTTGATTAACAAATAATTGATAACGACAATAAATGTTAAGACTTTCGTCGAACTTTTTACCAGTAAAAGTTTTACTAATTAAATTAAAAAATAATTTCATTTCTTTTTAAATTATATTACAAAAAAAAAATTTAATTAAATTAAAAAAATCTTATGTAATAATAATGACTAACAGCACTGTATATCAAAATGCTCTATAAATTTGAAATTTAATGTTATTCAATATTTTTGCTCTAAATAAAAAAAGTTTAAATATATCAATCATTATTTTACCTAAAAAATTAAATATTATAACTTTTAAAACATTTACAATGATATTGCTTAATTCAAAAAAACATGGAAAATATTAATAAACACAAATTATTTTATTAGATAAAAATAATAAATAACTTAATTATAACGACAGAATCTCTCAAATAATCTTATAAAGAAATTTTATGGAGCATCTTCAACAGCATCAGGGATAAAGTCACTCTACAGATCAAGTCATTTGTCGGCCTTCCATTTTTTTGTATGCTTAATGATATATCAGTCGCATAATTAGTAATGTAATTCCAGTTATTAATTTAATACATAAATTAGAACTTGTTTATTATATTATTTATGTCATATATATTTATTCATATAAACTCTTTTAAAGCCTTTTAATTAAGTTAATCCCTTCAATTCAAGGGTTTAGTTTTGAAAATAATATATTTAAAAATTATATTATTATGCTACATATAAAATTATATACATATATGTATATATGCAATTTCAAATATACATGAATTGAAAAAAATTTTTGTTTTATCTAATATAATTATCCATTATTTATTATCCATTTCACTGTGTACATAAGTAAATGGTAATTGCTTGTATGTTAATTATAGGTCATTTAGTAAAGCTTTTTTTTTGTCTGAAAACTATCATCCGTTATAAAAGAGAATAAAAAATAATAAATAATAGAATTCAAAAATATTAAATGTACAAAAAAATTAAAATAAACCTAAAAATATATGTAGTTTGAAATCATACACATTAAGTGTAATCAAATGTCTGAAATAATAAAAAAAATTTTTTAACATTTTTTAAGAATTATCATATTTTAGTACTAGTGAAATAATTTTTAATTAATAGAACAACAATTCATTTTAATGTTGATTAAATATTCTTAGTTATGTAGTTAAACGTAATAAAATATACAATATCTCTTTTGAAAAACAAATCATAACAAAACCTTAGATACACAAATTTAAAAAAATCTATATTCTATGGAGAAAGGTTAATCATTAAAATTAAGAAAAATGTATAATATACTAATTTTAACTATGAACCACACTCTTGTAATTGATTCAATACGTTTAACTAGAACATTAATAAAGAATCTTCCGGAAAAGTAAATGGATATCATTGAATAGCTGAATAATAAGACTACATATGATGTTAAATATTGTAATTATATAAGAAGATTAGACTTAAAATTTACCTAGAGCTATTAAAAAACAATTCTTTAGCGGTAGAAAAAACTATTACTAATAAAAATCATAAAATTGAATTTGTTCAACAGTATTGACAATTCTCGTATTTATAAAAAAAATAGATATAGATCTAAAGCTTAAATTTTCATTAAGTTATATGATTATTATTTACTTTTTTGTAAAGTGTGAAGATGTATTCTATTCAGAATATCAAGTTAAGCAGTGATTTATGTTAAGAAAAAATAATACACACACACAACAGATAACATGTGTGGAAAATCCTTATCATCAACAACAAATTAATATTTAAGTGACGAAAATGAAATTTAGTTTTGGCAATTACTTCGCCTAGAAGAATTTGTATGTTAAAAGCTACGTTATATATATACCAAAGCTTCAAACTTTATTTTCAAAACTACTTTGAAAAACCATTGCTAAAATCATTCGAAATAAGTATGATTTTAATTTTCATTCTATTTTTTCTTATATCCACCTAATTTTTTTTTAATAATTATTTCTCTAAATCTACAATAAATCATACAATTTAGTACAAACTTTATTTTATTTTACGTTTTGTCGATTACCTGGTTTAAACGGCAGTTCCCTCTGTTAAAATCCTTTTAAAGACGTAGCGTTTAATCGTATAAATATTAGTTCAAATTCTTTAATTCTAATTCTAGTTTCTATTAATAAAACTTAAATTTTTTCTAATATATGTATACAAAAAATTAGACAAAATTTAATAAAGCTTGTTGACAATCTAAAAGCAAGATTTCGTTTTCATGCATATTTTTTAACATAGATCATGGACTGTTGCTTATCTTTAATTTCTTTCTGTTATAAAACTTTAGATCACACAATCTGTTCGTGCGTTAGAACAAATTTCTAGCCTTTTTAAGAAACCAACGGTTTGTTTAAATATTCAGTACTACTATTACTTATTGAGTCTTACGAACCAAAGATGGGATGCGGAATTCGCAGATAAAAGACTTAAATAGACTTAAATGGATAATTTAGCTGAATAAACTGTCAAACTTGTTATTAGCAGATATTTATAAGTACTTTTGCAAATGCAAAATTTTCAGTATGAAGTAAATTACTTTATAAAAATTTTTATGATATATTAAAAGCTGACACCATTTTTATTTTGCCTTCTTAATTTTCCGTAAATTATCCATAATACTTTATTTATTTAATAACGTGCAAATCTTCATTTAAAAAATTAATTATAAGCTTCAAGAAATGTTATCAACACTAGGGAAAGAAAGGAAATAAAAGAACTTATACGAAGAAGATTCACTTGTTAAAAAAAAAGTTTTTAAGTACATGTTAATTTTTTAAAATTCACACTAATGAAAGAAGTCTTTTTCAAGGATAGAATTAAATTCTAATCCAAGTATATAAAAAAATTTTTATTTATGTTACATTTTTAGTATATATAATTATGTATTGAAAAATCACACGAATTACAAAGAATATTTATGAAAAATGGATAAAGCGATTTGATAAACCATAATATATCTTTCGTTAGAAACTGTATCCCTAGATTAAATGCTATGTTTTATAATTTTTCAATTGTTATCAGATTTCTGAATTTTAATATTTATCTTGCTTGTTTTCAAGATTAATGTCATTATTGTATCAATAATCATTGGTTTTAAGTTTTTAATACCTTTAATTTAAACTTAAAAAATTGGTTTTTCATAAATTTCGTGTATTATTTTTTAATATTCCATTAATTTTTCGTTATAAAATTTTCTGTTTAATGTTTTAATAAAATAGAAATATATAGTAAGTAGAAATAAAACTAAAGTAGGCAAACGCGATACATAAGAAGTACGGCTCATATTATCAGAAATTTATTTACATAAAAAGTGGTAATTTTTAAAAGTATATATGGAACGTGATACAAAATTACAAAATGAAGGAATAGAACATGAGGTTTCTAATTAAATTTAAGTAAAGAACGTGAGTAAGTGAAGTCAGGACATCTGACTTGTGCGTTATATATAGCAGAAAATAAATTTTTACGGGGACATTGGGAAAGATTAATATTTTGAAACACAGGCGGAAAAGCATCTGTTAGTTTAAATTAAATGAATAAGTAATATTTTAAGTTAACAATAAATTAACAATTTTACAACCAAATAAGAAATAAAAGTAAGATGAAAAAATTAGAAAAAACGCTATAAATTAATTTGTATATAATAGTTAAGGTTTGAAATAAAAACATACATAAATATTGAAGGACTATTAGAAAGAAAGTAAGGAGAGCTATGATTTTTACGCTGGAGCACTATAAAGGGGAACATAAAAAGTAATAAATTAAGGAGAATAAAGATAGGAAACAAGTATGTACTAAACAGTTTAGGCCTATATAAGGTACCCAATTAGAGATTTTCACAAACAATAAGAAAAGGTTTTTAAAAAAAGCTTTAGGTGGAGTAAAAACCTAATAGAAAACGAAGAATAAAGGAATGAGAACAAAAAAGAACCAATAGAAAATAAAAGGAATTAATACAAAAATATAGAGGAGACAAACAGACTAAAATACAATAGACATAATTATAGTAATCTCTTAATGACTAATCTCTTTAGATTTTCTATTTTGTTTATTGTTAGTCTATTTTTATAAGTTTGAAACCCTGTATCCAAAATGTCATTCTTTTATAGTATTGTGTATTCTGTCCATCTTCTTTTTTTCTGGATTGGTACAAGCCTACTTTTTAATTCTTCAGTTATGTTTCCAATTTTAAAAATTTTATGAACCCCTTTTCTTATTCTTCTCTTCAATCAAATTATAAGTATATTTCTTCTTTCATGCAGTAGTATTGGTATCCTTTCACCAACCTATTTTACCATTTTATTAATTATGCTGTCTTCTCCTGAAAATTTATTATCTCTGTTAATTATTATCGGAAATATTTTTTTTTTATTATCCAGTTTTTTCGACTTTTTGCTTTTAATGCGACTTTTAGTTCTGTAACCACTGTATTATTTTTCTTTAAAATCGTCCTTTCTTCGTTCATATCATTCTTTATTAACTTTGTCCTTTCCATCTTTATCGTATTTTTTTATTTTGCGCTCCTTATCTCGTTTTATTTTATTTTCCCTCCAATCTCTTCTTTTTTTTATTCTTATTTCTATTCTTGCTAGTATTCTTTTACCACAGTTTCGTTTTTTCTATATGAAGGAACATTATACGGATTTTGGAAATCAATTTTAATAAAGATAAGTGAAACTGTTTAATATTAAATACATAGATAAAAGACCGGTTTCATCAAATGTAGAAAATTTGTTATCTTCTATATTGTTCATTCCTTCAAATTTTTGTTTATATTTAAACTATTTAAAAAATCTCCTCATAACCAATGAAATATGGTGTACTAACATTTTGAATACAACACTTTCTTTATTGTTATTCCTTATTTGAGGAGTTCATACTTAAATAAGTAGCACGTGGTGTTATAAATTACAATATTCATGTAAACAATTATTTTAATATAATCATTTATCTCTAACTATCTGGTAATCTACGCAATATACGGTTTTTGTATTGTTTTCATTTTAAATTAAAAAAAAAATTTTTATATTTTCTTATATTTTAACCGCTTTCTTTTGGTAAACAATTAACTATAAAAAATAAAATTTTATATCGTTATAAAATATTTACACTTAAAATACAATTTCACGTGTTACCCATACAACTTTTCACTTAATATTCACATATACGGTTTGTTTGATCAAACGGATTGCTCTAATATTCATCTGCTTTTGGTTCTTTTTCTCTCTCTTCCAGTATTTTTATTATATTACACTTATATTCGTTTCTCTTTCTCTATTCAACTTTTTTTTCCATTTGCTTGTCTAAATTCGTAATGCATTCCTTCACCATGTGTCTAATTAATTTTTACTCTACTTTACACAATTATATACCTTTTATTCTTCCGTCAACCGGTACTTGTTTCCTCTCATCTGTTACCCATTTTAATATGCTAAAATTTTCATTCCGAAATTCTTCTTTTTTCCGTCTTTTTTCATACCCCATTCTTTTCCTTTCATACTTTCTATTATAATATACTTAAATTCTTTCGTATATTTTATCTTTCTAAACGACTTATTCCTTATTGCATCTGATGTCTTACTTTTATTTACTCTACCTAATCCCAAATCGTATCAATATTTTCATATCCTTATTACTTTCTTTGAATTTATAATGTAAATATGTTGACTGATTGACTATTTCTACTTTTTTGCATTCCTTAAAAACTATGCTTTTCTTCTTGACTCTGCTTTTCTAAATTTTATTATTTAGATTTCCTCTGTATTTCATTGTAATCTTTATTTCTTCAAATAATTTTCTAAATATTCTTATCATTTCTCTTTATTCCCTTTCAGTTTTTGCTAATATTATTATGTCTACTAAATTGATTAAAATACAGTTTCTAAAGAACTTTTATGGTTTGAAGATTTTTACGAGCCTTTATAAGTCGTAGGTAACATGTTGACATTATTTTATAAATTTCAAGCCTTTTTCTTTATTATTATTGTTGTTGTTTTTGTTGTTGTTGTTGCTGTTATAATTATTATTATACATATTTGTGTGCGTGTGCATGTATGTATATATGTTTGATTGTTTGTATACATGCACATATCTTTTACCTCATTTTAAAATTTTATTAATTTTATTATTCACCTTACGTGTTATTCGCAACTCAAGCTTCAATTTACGGAGCCACAAATATTTATTTATATAATATTTTACGTTATATTATTTATTTTATTGCTCAAACTTTATAAATATTTACATTATGTTGCGTAAAGTTGGTCATACATAAATGATACTAAAATTTAATTGTTTCCTATTACAATTTGAATATATACAATAGATAAAACTTTGTTATCATATTCACGTGTGAAAGTAGATTCAATCTCAATCCTTCTTTAATAATTTACTTTAATTGAAAAAAACCTAAAAAAAATAATTAAAAATCATTACACCGTTTTTTATTTTGGTAAAATACTTTTATAATACTTAAAAGTATTTTTCATTTACAGATTCTGTAAATAATACTTATTACCAGTAATGGATATTATTTTAAAACTTATGCGAAAGAAATATACGGATTTTATATTTATGAAATATTTTCCTCCCAAACGTAGAATCGTTTACTTTATTGTAGAAATCATAAAAATTACAAAAGTAATAAAATATATTTCAAAGTTCCTTTATTAATTTATTGAGCAAAAATTAACCTTCAATTCCAACATAAAAAAATCTAATTGAAATATTGATATAATAAGCTTAATTGTTATATATTATTATTATCGGTCAAAAAAATTGAATAAATATTAATAATATTAATAATAAAATGCTATGAGTATTTTTGATAAAAAATTTCTGTTTATCTCAATGGCCTTAAATATAGAAACTAAAATTATTTGCATAATAATATTTAATATTATATTCGTATAAAGAATTTTAATGTCATACAAACTACATATAAAATATAATTTAAAATAAGAAATATATATTTATACAATTGTAAAGAGAAATTTCTTGGAAAATTATCCAGAAAATTTCAATTTGCTATTTAGAATTAAAATTGTTTTTTATTTTTTTAATTAAATAAGATTATTTAAATATGTAATTATCTTTTAAAGAATGCTGTATGTGATAATAATTATTGAAAAATTTATTCAAATTTTATGATTATATAAATTTGATATCACTGAGAAAATATAATAATAATTGGGTATGTTAGAAATTTTCATGCTTTTTTACGGTTATGAGTACTTTTGAGATAATACATTTAAGCCAACATTTAACATAAAGTTAACATTTCAATATTTATAAATATTTAAAATATAATTTTATATTTATGTTGTAGGCTAATTAAGAAATATCTAAATCATATCTAATCATTTAAAAATACTGTTAATTAGTTATTAGCAACAAAAATATCATTGAAATAAGGCTTAAATTGCGAACAAAGTTAATAAAAATATTTGTTCAAATTTATAATTAATATTGTAAAATCGAAACAATATATAAATTATTAAAAACTGTTTAAATCGTTAGTTAAATCATTATTAAATTATTATTAGGAGTAAAATTAGAATTTTCAATTTACAACTTATAAATTTAATGTATGTATCAGTGCTATGTTATTATTGCTTAGTTTCTTCAAAGTTCATGTTAAAGGTTCAGTATTGTTTATCTTATAATTATTTACGTGGATAATTAAAAAACTTTTATCAGAATAAGATTTAGTTCATAATTAATATTTGATACAAAATTGTGTAAGATATTTTTATAAATAACAATCGAGTTTTTCGTTTCAAATACACACCAATATTTTAAATAGTTGTTCATTTGTTTTGTAAGAGTATTATCACTGAAAATCATAAGGTATAATTTAAATTAAATATTTAGCTGTTATATAATGTGAACATGAATTTAATTGAATAAATTTTAATATATTTAATTGATAATTATTGGAAAAATTAAAGAGTATACGTATGTATCTATTTATACTAATAGTAAAGATACTCAATTACAGTCATGTAATATTATTACACATGTTAATAAGATTTTATTTATTTTAAAGATTAGAAAGGCTTCAATTAAAAAATATTATTTTTTAAATTATTATAAAAAGACATAAATGGATATTCTGTTATATTTATTTTGACGTACATACATGTGATTTAGGAAATTAACGTTACAAACTATTATAGAATAAAAAACCACCATTAAACATTTATAAAATTATGTATTTAATTAATTTTAAATTTAAATATTTAAATATCTAATTTTATAAATAAAAAAATAAAGTAAATTTTTGACCCCGTATAAAAAATTTCATTTTTTCTTCCAATAAGAAATATGATTTTTATATGATTGAATCAAATATGCTTATTTGGTCTTATGTGATCTTTATTAATTTGAATTTTTATATATAATCTTCCTTATCTTAAATTTCTTATATTGGTAAAAGTATATTTATTATATAGTTAATTTTTCATGTATTTTTTTTATTTTTTTATCCATTTAAACATTCATAATTCATTTTTGATTATGAATTAAATAACAATAATAAAAATTAAATTGACAAAAAATTTCTATTTTTAAACAATATGAACCATGTTATAAATACTTAGATAAATAGTTTTCCTTAATATCAATTTATTTACTAATCGTCTAAATTCACTTCTTTAAAAAAACTTGAATTTTTAAATTTATGGATGTTGTTTTATTGTTTATTTTTCCAAAAATTAGCTTAAAAAATTTTGTTGTTTTTGTTTACATATATTTTATGTAATATTAAAGAATTAGTTTTATATTATATTTTATAGTAAAATTAAAATTAAAATTTAATTAATTTATATATTTTAAACTATAAAGTTATTTATGGAATCAAAATATGTAATTTATTTTATTTTTAATGAGATTGTAATTTGAATTTTAAATTCAGCCTTAATTAAACATAAAATACGTTTTGATATATATATACATATGACAAATGTATTATTTATACATATATTTTATAGTTTTAAACTTGACAAAATATTTTGCGTACAGGTTTTGAAATTATGATTGGTCACAATATATCTACTGGACAAACGTACGGTCCAATTGGACAGGCGAGCTAATCGTACGAAAAGCTAGTGGTATTTCTAATTTGTCTAAAATTGCGCAGTATTTTTTCCCTCTTATCTTTCTCAACTTTTTATTTTCAAATACACCTTATTACACTGAGTATAGTGTACAATAGTAAATTTCTTTAATTAAAAAGTATATTTTTACTCGTAATAAAAAATAAGTTGTCTCTTTAAAAAAAATATTGTTTTTTAAATAAATAATAATTATACCAAGAGAATGAAAATTTATTGAAGATCATATTAAAAATTATTTAACCCTGAGTCGTATTTCAATTTATTTAAAACGAAAAAGAAATTTTACAAATTTTGTAAATTATTTTTTTAATAATAGAGGATTTATACTACGTGCAATATAATAACTAATCAAAAATATTCAAAAGATATACGAATGATAAATTTTTCGTATTCAATATATTTCTTATTCGTATTAGTGCCGACCTTTCAATCACGCATTCGATTAACTTAAAATTTTATTTAAAAATTATGAAATATAACTTGTTCCAAATACTATATAAATATTATAAGAATACAAATTAAATGTTTTATAAATACTCAAATTACAATGATTAATATATTTATCTTTTAATACGATTAAATATTAAAAACATTTTAAAATACCGTTTAAAATAAGACCATTAAAGTATAACAAACGAGTACACCGTAAATTCTCTTTATTATCACTTCAGTTAGTGAAAAATTTATTTTTGATGTATCGGTACTTTTGACGATGTACTTATTTGTAAAATATATGATGTTACTATATAAAAATATATATTCTACGTTATCATAAATAGCTTCAGGTGAAAGCGTCGCAAAAAAGCGAAAAGTAGTGTAACGAAGGGCAGTGGAGATTATGACAAGGAGAAGATAAAGTATAAAAATTAACCGAGAAAAATAGAAAGTTGAAGAAGTTCTGATAAGTCTGAAGGAAATGATTAAGATGATGAAATGATACGAAGGAGCGATACATTTTTAAAAGAGGGAAACTGCTGATAGCAACTACAAGAAGGTAATCAATGCCAAAGGAAGGAGGAATGAAAGGAAAAAAAGCGTTAGGATGAATGGTAGGCGCGAAGTAAAGAGAAAAAAGGAAAGAAAACATAATATTGAAAGGAGTAGAAATAGGAAAAGAAACGATCGTAAAAATGTAAAGGTCTTAAAAAGAGGTTGGAAATAGAAGTTAGTATAAAATATAGATGGAGAATAAGGGCGAAAGGGAAAGTTTACATAGGAGTACAATGCGAAGAAATAGAAGAATTGACAAAATATTGAAAAACGAGCATAAACTAAAGGGATAGAAATGTTTTATAGAAAAATATTTAAAATTTGTGCAGAGGGAAAACAAAAACAAAAAAAAGAATAAGATTTAATAAAATATTTACAGAAGACGAAGTCTTATTGTATATAGAAATTAAGTTGGCGGATAAAATAAAGAGTAGAGAGGACAATAATATAGGATATAGGATGCATAGGGAGTATGAAAAAATCAGACAGGAAAGAATTGCAAGACATGGGATTAAAGTGGAAAAATGTAATAACCAAAAGAAAAAAAGATGACAGAAGACTCCCAAGAAAGGAAAATTAGAAATAGCGTTTTAGAATGTGCTGATCTAGAATGTGGATGCTGAAGACTAAGAGATTCTTTTAAACCAGAAATGTTTGTATTGGCAGAACGCGTATTGAAGAAAATATAAACATAATAGAATAAAAAGCTAAATTGATTAAAAGAGCCAGTAGAAAGAGCAACTATCGAAAAATATAAGTAATAAATATGAAAAATACATAATAATGAAGTTAATAAAAATAATAAACGGATAAAAAAGACAGGTGGAACAAAATAAGAACAGTTAAACATTTATATATTTAGGATACAGAATTGATAAACAGTAACGAGTAAGAGCATATACATTTATATCTCTAAGAGCGAATATCGGAGTAGGAAAAGTATGGAGTATTATGTTATGCCGCAGACTGATGATTTAATTAGGATTTCAAGTAGAATGATAATAATATTTAATGCGCTGCTAGAAATATGTGTTTCTGTACACAGAGCCAAAATTTCGGAATAAGGAATCACGAGGAAGAACAGAAACGATCAGAAAATAATATACACTTGTTATTGAATCTAGAAATAAACTAGCTGGATTTATTACTTTACGGCTACATTTTAATGTTAGAACCAGAACAAATAGCAGGACCGAAATATAATTTATATAAATAAAGAGATAGTGCTTTTTTTCTTCTCTTGATCCAATGAAGTTTGTACTATAATTACATAAAAAGATCGTACAATATGTCATATTATATATTTATAATATGACATATTGTATCATTTACTCTTCCATAATGTGCTTTGTCGTTTTTTTTGCTTATTGTACAATCTACAAGATTGTTCTTTCTCGGTCATCTAGTATTTGTTGGTTCTTTCTTTGTCCATTATTAATCTGCATTGTTTATTCGCATTTACTGTTATAGGGCTAATCTTCCGTCTCTATTTCTCTATTTGCGCTTATATTAGTTCTTATCCTTTATTATCTTCAAAAGTGACTTGAGCATTCCATTTTCTCTATCCTTTTTGTTTCTATTTCCAATCTTTCCTTCTTTCTTAAATCCTTATTTTTTGAATTTGCTACGTTTTTGTTGTTTATTATTTAATTTCCAAACCTAATCACTCCCTAATTATTTTTTTAAACGTAATAAAATTTGTTTCATTTCTCCTACATACTTTTATTTTTCAAAATAATTATACGATTTTTGTTGTTATCGGTTTTCATTATCTACTTTTTTAATATCTCTACGTCTTCCCATATTATTTCTTCTCAGTTACAGTTTCTTCCTGTAGTGATTTAAATACTTTGTCAATAATTTGTTCCATTTGTACTACAGTTCCTTCTTTTATTTTTAAAATCTATTTCTATCCATTTAATATAACAGTCTTACTATTCTTACTATCACACATTCTTTGAGAATGTTCGCGTTTTCGATTTTATAGTTCATTATCATTCAGTATGAAAAAGCTACGAGAAAACAGAAGAGGAACAAAAAATACACAATATGAATATTTAATTTAGAAAAAACACGTCGAATTACACTTTGATGCTAGAAACAAAAAGAAACAGAAAAGAAATAGAGGCGAGATAAGAGAGCAATCAAATTTGTAAACAAAATAATAAAGAATGAAGACGCAAAAATTCTTAAAATGTATAAAAATAAGGATAGAAGAAAGAAATTCTGTTTAAAAAAATAAGGTCAAAAGGAAAAATAAAAATTACAGGGTAAACGGGATAAACTTTTAACATAATATTGAATGGTCAAGTTACTTCTGGAGGGAAGAAATAGAAGGGAGAGAATAATATGGAAAGAAACAGACGTTAAAAGCAGGACAGCAAGTTTATATAAATAAACTGAAGAAATAATAGAATATATAATAGAACATAATAGAAAATGTACAAGAAAAAATATGTATACAAAAAGAAAACATGAAATTAATGAATTAGCTAGATTTAGAATTGATGAAATGAAAAACAACAAACATTGGATAGTAGAAGAGAAAAGGATATGTAGATGGTGCCATAAACAAAGATGAAACAAGAAAACACATTATGGATGAGTTTAATGTCACGTTATCAAAACAGATAAATAAGAGAATAATATAAATGGTGATAAACAGGTAAATAAATTGTAGAAGATTCTTCGGAGCAGAGTGAGAAGAAAAGTGCAAAACTAAGCGAGGTGTAGGGAAATAAATAAAGTGATAAAGAAATAAAAAAATAAGTAAATAAAATGTACATAAGTATAAAAGTATGCTATATTGAGTAAAATATGAATACGTTTTAAATGAAATTTATACTTAAGAAATGTACATAAATCTAAATAATAATGTATAAATTATTCGTAAAGAAATAAATACTCTATCTCTATTCTCTTTGCCTGCAGCATCATTATGAATTTAGAAGTATTTTATTTAATTTAAGAATCTGTAGTTTACAGATTTAACTACATTACAAACGAACAATATCAAATAAACTATTTTATAATTTATTTTACAATTCGTAAAATATTTACTCGGTGCTCATGCAGTGAAATACGTGTAATAACTGTTTTCTTGGGCGTCTAAACAGACGCTAGTCTTTCTCTCGCCACAAATCCATTACATATTTTTCCTTACGCATTTCAATTTCTTTGCTGCTATTTCATCTTCAAATTTTGACACTATCTATCAAAATATTTTCTTTTAACCCATAGAATATTTTTATTTTAAATATAATAAAATGAAACTTAAAACCATCTTTCTGCAATTCTCCATTGTTTTCCTAATACCGTATTTTCTGTTTTGATCGTAAATTTTGTATTTTTCGCTCCTGTTATTTTATTTAAATTTGTATTCAAAATATTTCAATTGGCTAAGTATTTGTTTCTATCTAATTTCCAACTTTTTCTCTATCCTTGATCTTATAAGTTTCATTATTTTTGTCTTTTCGTTATATTAATTAATTCTTAATTCTACACTTTTTCTTTGTAGGTAGTGCTTAAATACATTCAATAGCTCGTTTAATTTTCCCTCCTTCTTTATCAGAATTATCGTGTCATCCACAAATGTCAATCATCTTATTTCCCTCGTAACTTCATTCTTAAGCTTTTGATCAATTTCAATCTTATCTCAGATTTACTAGTCGTTTAACAAATAATTTATAATCCGCTGCACCATGTATCCCATATCATTGTCTAGTTTTTCGTTCTTTTTAAAATATACTGTAGGTCTTACGGACCTTATTCTCTTCTGAATTTCTCCTATTTGACAAGTTGCAGTCTTTTTAAACTATAAATCTCTGCGCCGGTTTTTATAATTTAGGCGAGACATTAAATTAATCAGTATTTCCGAAAAAAAATTTTTTCTTGTATATGTAAAATTTCTCATGTCACTGTATATATGTATCAGCTATATATTTATGTTAACGTAATTTACGATAACTTATTGCAAAGTAATAATTTGTTTAAATATGGTAAAAATGTGCCTTAAAAAATATTTTTTAATTATTTTATCTATGCAGTTATATGGATATGAAAAAATTTAGAAAATATACATCTATCAATTTAATTAATAAATAAACGTAAGGTATTAATACTTTTCTATTTCAATTGTCAATGTGATCTACATTTATAAAAGTTAGTAAGACATATGTATATTAATGTATATTAATATATAATTTTTTTAGAGTGATATTTTACCTGATATATTTTTTGTACGATATACTCCGAAATTGTCACTTACATTTCAATGAACATTCCAATTTTACAGTGGTACAAAGGTTAAGTTTATCAATCGTGTATGAGCTATCGTAAATTTAGTTTCTTATACAACTTAATACCTCTAAGAAAGTACTATTACGTACGCAACCAGCACCTTAATCATGGGTGTATTTAATCGCGTAATAATTCCTCTTTTGATGTTCACCAAAATGTAAAGGTTCTCGCTCAGTTTCGAGTCAGTCAACAGTTTCACATACGCACGTATTACTTTGGCGCGCTGAGAGCCCTGCGTAGCTTTTATTTTTCGCCTGTCCTTCACATATTCACAATCTTAATACTCGACTTCAGTTGCGCGACTCTTCCGTAACGGCATTAATCTTATACTTATTTCGGCAAGTCCTTGTTTCGATCTATGAAATAATAATATAAACGTGTATATTCTTGCTCGCATTTTGCTTTGATCATAGAAAAAGCGTATAATTTTTATCGTGAAAGGGCTCATCGTCCCCGTATGGAAGACGGTAAAGAGGAAAACGACTTTGATGAGCCCAAGAAGGTGCTGTTTCTTTGGTCGGGGATTTGGACAGGTCCCACTTTTTGTGTATTCGTATAAGTTTAGTCTAGAACTGTGCTACTTTGACCTCTTTATTTTAACAAATTGAACTGTTTTGTTTTGTTAAGATCTGCATTAATCCTTAAGTTCTTATGTAAATGAAATTTAGCTGAAGTAAGAGACTAAGTAACTTAATCTGAAAATAATCCCCTGGTAAATACATTTCTTATAGTATAAATTTTTATTCTTTGAATTCATTGTATAATAGTTAATAATATAATTATTTGAATAATTAAATTATCATAATTGAAGTATAATTTATCTGTTATAATTTATCTAATAAAGTCATTCTTTCTATTTAAATATTAATGAAATATAATGAAATAAAACTTATTATCACAAAAATATTATTAAAAAAAAATGTAAATACAATATACTATTACTTTATAATAAACACTTTTCAAACACGTGTAAGTAATTAATAAATTTAATTAATTTAATAGATAAAGCTGTTGAAAAGACAATGCTTTCTTCATAATAAATATTAAACCGATTATTCGATTCTGTGGTTAATAGTTACTACTACTATTCTGACTCGTTTCATATCGGTATATATTTAATGATTTATTTTTAGAGTTGTTACTTGTGCATTTTGTAGTATCTTGAGCCTAATAAACTGGTTTTCATTTAATTTACCTACTAGTTTGTTTTTGTTATTTTTAAAGTTTTTTTTATATATTTTTATAATTGCCTCTGATACTATAAATAATGAATGTAAATTATATGTCAATTTCAGTATCAGTTGTCAAAATAAAACTATAAATAGCTGTGAATGTCATTGTTTCACGTTGACCTTAAGATTTATCTTAGTTAATTGATCAACTGTATCTCATTACGTTAACACTTATTATTGTTAATTAAGTCACACGATTGCATAAGTGTTTTTCATATTCGAAAATTAAACATCTCCTAATATATTTGGTCGGCAAATACACTTTTTATTTTTTCATTTTTCTTTCATTTTAACTTTATAGAATTTGGTACAAATTTCCATGTATCACGAGAATATTTGTAAAACTATGTTTTATAAATTTCATGAAAAACTTCTACAAATATTACACATATATGTAAATAATAACATTCAATACATAAAAATTTTATGACTTTATACATTCATCATATTTTATAAGATTTTATAATTATTTATTTGAAAAAAATTTTCAACAGCTTTATAATCTTGTTAATAACTATAAGAATAAACTAAATTAATATATTTTAAAAATATTTATAACTTTGTCTTTTATAATATCATTGATTAAATTAAAAATAAAAACTACACTAAAACGTAACAATTTTATGTAAATTTACTTTCTCACAGAAATAATCATACTTGTGCATGGAGAAAATTTTTATAAAGAAAGTATAATATTTAATAGTATTTTACAAAAATTACCATACGTTTTCATCGAGTGATATGTAAAAGATGAATAGAATATTGTAAAAAAGCGTAATTAGTACAATCTATACATGTAGTAGTAATATTTATATTTATGGATAAGCTCTATTTATAGAGAATGTATATTATATACATTATTGTAAAAAAAATTGCAATACACTATAAAATAAAATAATAGTGGGAGAAAAATAAATGGAACCAATTAAGAAATATAAATTAAGCAAAATGAGCTCGTGGGAAATTGTGACCTTGGAATCAAAAAAAATTTCGAGACTACTAGTGAAGGTCATAGAAATGAATTCTAATACATATTATCGACTATAAAATCCTTTGTTGAAAAGAAATATTATTGAAATAGTAATAACATAATTATAGTTTCCTTAAAAATTAATTTAGATTTAGTAAAATCTTAAAATTTTAAGATTTGAAATTTTAAAAATAAATTAAATTTTTAATGGTTTATTTTTTTAGTTCAATTAATAAAAAATAGCTTATTTGATAAAACTTTTCTATACTTATTCTTGTATAAAAATAAGTGTCATTTAATACGATGCCATCATATATGATCCATATGATTACTAATTTAAATTACTACATTTTTTCTTAAAATTATGTTTATAATTTCTTTCTTAATTTTTTCAGTCTATAGAAATAAAAATATTTACGTACACATGTATTATATTTATATTTCAACTTATATCTGTGTTTATCAATTAATTTTTTTTTCAATTTTTATTTTCTTCATTCTATCGTGCGCCGCCCGTCGGTATTACGCCCGCGATGTAGCGTGCGTTGAAGAAAACAAGCGCACGCGCTCATTTCAATGAGATCGGGTAACGTCCAACGGTTTTTAACTTTCCGCGAAGTTTAAAGGACCGTTGGGATTTTCGCGACTATAAAATAGGAAGAAAATATACGCGCATGATCATAATCCCTTCGGCCACGATCGCGTTTCAGCTATACCCTCATCTCGTATTTTTTGACTTTTGAATTTTCCCCATCCTCCTCCATCCCTTGACGTTCTTCCCCCATTACGGTGATAACACGTTAATTCATTAACAATGCGAATAAGATAATAGGGATTCAATGAATTTAGCTTTGAATATTTGATCAATGTTTTTAGTTTAGATAATTATATTTAATAAGTTAAATTAAATTATTCGAAACGCGAAATTCTAAGTCAACCTTAATTTGTAATTATAGAAATTATTTTTTTAATAATTTGAAAATCTTAAAAAATGTATTTTTACTTAAGCATATAATGTCGTATGCCACATATATAACTGTGACGCTTTCTATAATCCTTGTTTGTATATATTTCTTTTAAAACTTTTTTTCTTTGTCGTAATTATTTTTTAAATAAATAAATGTTCACTTTCTAAATTTTCCGTATTTTTCGTTTTTTTATTTTTAACTATTTAAAAAAAAATTTGATTTTTTTTTGTCTTAATCCATTATTATTTATTTTTGTTTTTATTTTATTCTACATATATTTGAAAGATGGAATGAAAGAATGAGAGAATATTATAAATGAATAAAAGAAATACTTGAAGTTGACTTATGTTTTATTATTTGTGAAAGAGTCATAATCACTTAAAAATATATAGTTTTATAACGCAAAATCTGCTAGTAAGCCAATCTCTCACTTCCTTTTAAATTTCCAATTCAGGGTTATTTTTTAGATCATTAAATCTCGTGACTATTTGTACAAGATGTATCTCTTTACGATTACCTATTTGACATAATTATTGAAATTGCGTGTAAAATTTTTTTCAAGTAATACCCATTATTATTTAAACATTAAAAAAAAATCATCAAGAAATAAAAGAAATAATTTTCATTATCACTTTATTAAAAATTCAATGTTTCTTAAATATAATCATGTTAAATACTTGTAAAAAATATGGGTTCCTTAAATAAAAAATGAAAATTTAAATAATACGTTTTTTTCTCAACATTTTAATATTTAGACTATGCAGTCCATTATATACTTACAGTATAATACATAAGTTCTTTTTCAAATATAAATTTGCTGCAGAATAAAAATAATATTAACTAAGTTCATATTCAAGAAACCCAAATTTAATGTCTAAGAGAAATTTTTTATTTTAATTATTATTATAAACAACTTGATTGATAATTTTTGAAGAATCATTATTGCTGAAGAAAATCAGTAAGTGATCGCTAGTGGCAAAATCGTCACAGTTACTTTCTTGATTTTATAGATTTTACAAGTAGCTCACGTGTTTCTTTATTGTGTGCATATTCAAATAAATTTTAATTTATTGATTATCAGTATTAGATGTACACAAGCTTAAATTAGTAAAAATTTGATTAGCTAAATTATAAACTAATCCAAATATTTATTAATTATTTTATTTGATAACCGATTTTAAAAATTCTATATAAAAATACACGATGAATTGTACTCTAAAATTTAAATCCTTTACTAAATCTTAAATAAAAATTAATCAATATAAACATGTTTATATGTGTTTATTCTTATTATTTATGTTTATTCTTTAAAAATTTTAGGTATATAATATAAAATAATATTAACTGAATTAATTTTTACTTATTTTCAAGAATCAAATTGTTTTTAAAAAATAAGGTTAGACAAAATTATTAAATTTTAAATAGAAAAACTATTATTATGATTTTTTAAACAAATATCATATCCTAAAAATGAAGTGTCGAATTTTTTTAATTATATTTTATACAGTACTTTATTACATTATTTTTAGGTTGATCATTTTACAAAGATTGGGCCATTTGTGATTGATCGATTCTACAAATTTAAGTAAGTATATAATTGAATCTTGATAAGAATTCACAATTTATATAACTAAACATAACAATTTATCGTTATTTATAAGTAAATTTACACTTATTAAAAAAAACTTATTTATTCGTTAATGTTTTACAGGTTTTTATTTCTTCAAATGAATAAAAAAACACAATCTCGTAACTTTTATCATTAATTTCATATATATTTTTACTATTAATAGCAAAAATAAAATAATGTAAAAAAAATATATATATATAAAACAATTTATATGTGCATACAAATTCTTGATTAACAAATAATTGATAACGACAATAAATGTTAAGACTTTCGTCGAACTTTTTACCAGTAAAAGTTTTACTAATTAAATTAAAAAATAATTTCATTTCTTTTTAAATTATATTACAAAAAAAAAATTTAATTAAATTAAAAAAATCTTATGTAATAATAATGACTAACAGCACTGTATATCAAAATGCTCTATAAATTTGAAATTTAATGTTATTCAATATTTTTGCTCTAAATAAAAAAAGTTTAAATATATCAATCATTATTTTACCTAAAAAATTAAATATTATAACTTTTAAAACATTTACAATGATATTGCTTAATTCAAAAAAACATGGAAAATATTAATAAACACAAATTATTTTATTAGATAAAAATAATAAATAACTTAATTATAACGACAGAATCTCTCAAATAATCTTATAAAGAAATTTTATGGAGCATCTTCAACAGCATCAGGGATAAAGTCACTCTACAGATCAAGTCATTTGTCGGCCTTCCATTTTTTTGTATGCTTAATGATATATCAGTCGCATAATTAGTAATGTAATTCCAGTTATTAATTTAATACATAAATTAGAACTTGTTTATTATATTATTTATGTCATATATATTTATTCATATAAACTCTTTTAAAGCCTTTTAATTAAGTTAATCCCTTCAATTCAAGGGTTTAGTTTTGAAAATAATATATTTAAAAATTATATTATTATGCTACATATAAAATTATATACATATATGTATATATGCAATTTCAAATATACATGAATTGAAAAAAATTTTTGTTTTATCTAATATAATTATCCATTATTTATTATCCATTTCACTGTGTACATAAGTAAATGGTAATTGCTTGTATGTTAATTATAGGTCATTTAGTAAAGCTTTTTTTTTGTCTGAAAACTATCATCCGTTATAAAAGAGAATAAAAAATAATAAATAATAGAATTCAAAAATATTAAATGTACAAAAAAATTAAAATAAACCTAAAAATATATGTAGTTTGAAATCATACACATTAAGTGTAATCAAATGTCTGAAATAATAAAAAAAATTTTTTAACATTTTTTAAGAATTATCATATTTTAGTACTAGTGAAATAATTTTTTAATTAATAGAACAACAATTCATTTTAATGTTGATTAAATTATTCTTAGTTATGTAGTTATAACGTAATAAAATATACAATATCTCTTTTGAAAAACAAATCATAACAAAACCTTAGATACACAAATTTAAAAAAAATCTATATTCTATGGGAAAGGTTAATCATTAAAATTAAGAAAAATGTATAATATTACTAATTTTAACTATGAACCACACTCTTGTAATTGATTCAATACGTTTAAACTAGAACATTAATAAAGAATCTTCCGGAAAAGTAAATGGATAATCATTGAAATAGCTGAATAATAAGACTACATATGATGTTAAATATTTTAATTATATAAGAAGATTGACTTAAAAATTTACATAGAGCTATTAAAAACAATTCTTTACGGTAGAAAAAACTATTACTAATAAAAATCATAAAATTGAATTTGTTCAACAGTATTGACAATTCTCGTATTTATACAAAAAATAGATATAGATCTAAAAGCTTAAATTTTCAATTAAGTTATATGATTATTATTTACTTTTTTGTAAAGTGTGAATATGTATTCTATTCAGAATATCAATTTAAGCATGATTTATGTTAAGAAAAAATAATACACACACACAACAGATAACATGTGTGGAAAATCCTTTATCATCAACAACAAATTAATATTTAAGTGACGAAAATGAAATTTAGTTTTGCAATTACTTCGCATAGAAGAATTTGTGTATGTTATAAAGCCTACGTTATATATATACCAAAGCTTCAAACTTTATTTTCAAAACTACTTTTGAAAACCATTGCTAAAAATCATTCGAAATAAGTATGATTTTATTTTCATTCTATTTTTTCTTATATCAACCTAATTTTTTTTTAATAATTATTTCTCTAAAATCTACAATAAATCATACAATTTAGTACAAACTTTATTTTATTTTACGTTTGTCGATTACCTGGTTTTAAACGGCAGTTCCCTCTGTTAAAATCCTTTTAAAGAAGTAGCGTTTAATCGTTATAAATATTTAGTTCTAATTCTTTAATTCTAATTCTAGTTTCTATTAATAAAACTTAAATTTTTTCTAATATATATGATACAAAAAATTAGACAAAAATTTAATAAAAGCTTTGTTGACAATTAAAAAGCAAGATTTCGTTTTCATGCATATTTTTATACATAGATCATGCGACTGTTGCTTATTCTTTAATTTCTTTTTGTTATAAAACTTTAGATCACACAATCTGTTCGTGCGTTAGAACAAATTCTAGCCTTTTCTAAGAAACCAACGGTTTGTTTAAATATTCAGTACTACTAGTACTGTATTGAGTCTTACGAAACAAAGATGGGATGGCGGATTCGCAGATAAAAGGACTTAAATAGACTTAAATGGATAATTTAGCTGAATAAACTGTCAAACTTGTTATTAGCAGATATTTATAAGTACTTTTGCAAATGCAAAATTTTCAGTATGAAGTAAATTACTTTATAAAAATTTTTATGATATATTAAAAGCTGACACCATTTTTATTTTGCCTTCTTAATTTTCCGTAAATTATCCATAATACTTTATTTATTTAATAACGTGCAAATCTTCATTTAAAAAATTAATTATAAGCTTCAAGAAATGTTATCAACACTAGGGAAAGAAAGGAAATAAAAGAACTTATACGAAGAAGATTCACTTGTTAAAAAAAAAGTTTTTAAGTACATGTTAATTTTTTAAAATTCACACTAATGAAAGAAGTCTTTTTCAAGGATAGAATTAAATTCTAATCCAAGTATATAAAAAAATTTTTATTTATGTTACATTTTTAGTATATATAATTATGTATTGAAAAATCACACGAATTACAAAGAATATTTATGAAAAATGGATAAAGCGATTTGATAAACCATAATATATCTTTCGTTAGAAACTGTATCCCTAGATTAAATGCTATGTTTTATAATTTTTCAATTGTTATCAGATTTCTGAATTTTAATATTTATCTTGCTTGTTTTCAAGATTAATGTCATTATTGTATCAATAATCATTGGTTTTAAGTTTTTAATACCTTTAATTTAAACTTAAAAAATTGGTTTTTCATAAATTTCGTGTATTATTTTTTAATATTCCATTAATTTTTCGTTATAAAATTTTCTGTTTAATGTTTTAATAAAATAGAAATATATAGTAAGTAGAAATAAAACTAAAGTAGGCAAACGCGATACATAAGAAGTACGGCTCATATTATCAGAAATTTATTTACATAAAAAGTGGTAATTTTTAAAAGTATATATGGAACGTGATACAAAATTACAAAATGAAGGAATAGAACATGAGGTTTCTAATTAAATTTAAGTAAAGAACGTGAGTAAGTGAAGTCAGGACATCTGACTTGTGCGTTATATATAGCAGAAAATAAATTTTTACGGGGACATTGGTAAGTTAATATTTTGAAACACAGTCGTAAAAAGCATCTGTTAGTTAAATTAAATGAATAAGTAATATTTAAAGTTAACAATAAATTAACAAGTTTACAACCAAATAAAGAAAATAAAAGTAAGATGAAAAAATTAGAAAAAACGCTATAAATTAATTTGTATATCATAGTTAAGGTTTGAAAATAAAAACATACATAAATATTGAAGGAATATTAGAAAAGAAAGTAAGGAGAGCTATGAATTTTTACGCTGGAGACTTATAAAGGGGAAACATAAAAAGTAATAAATTAAGGAGAATAAAGATAAGGAAACAAGTATGTACTAAACAGTTTAGGCTATATAAGGTAACCAATTAGAGATTTTCACAAACAATAAGAAAAGGTTTTTAAAAAAAGCTTTAGGTGGAGTAAAAAACCTAATAGAAAACGAAGAATAAAGGAATGAGAACAAAAAAGAACCAATAGAAAATAAAAGGAATTAATACAAAAATATAGAGGAGACAAACAGACTAAAATAAATAGAAATAATTATAGTAATCTCTTAATGACTAATCTCTTTAGATTTTCTATTTTGTTTATTGTTATTTATGTTTATAATTTGAACCCTGTATCCAAAAATGTCATTCTTTTATAGTATTGTGTATTCTGTCCATCTTCTTTTTTTCTGGATTGGTACAAGCCTACTTTTTAATTCTTCAGTTATGTTTCCAATTTTAAAAATTTTATGAACCTCCTTTTCTTATTCTTCTCTTCATCAAATTATAAGTATATTTCTTCTTGTCAATGTCATTATTATTGGTATCCTTTCACCAACCTATTTTACCATTTTATTAATTATGCTGTCTTCTCCTGAAAATTTATTTATCTCTGTTAATTATTATCGGAAATAATTTTTTTTTATTATCCAGTTTTTTCGACTTTTTGCTTTAATGCGACTTTTATTTCTTTAACCACTGTATTATTTTTCTTTAAATCGTCCTTTTCTTCGTTCATATCATTCTTTATTAACTTTGTCCTTTCCATCTTTATCGTATTTTTTTTATTTTGCGCTCCTTATCTCGTTTTATTTTATTTTCCCTCCAATCTCTTACTTTTTTTTATTCTTATTTCTATTCTTGCTAGTATTCTTTTACCACAGTTTCGTTTTTCTATATGAAGGAAAATTATACGGATTTTGGAAATCAATTTAATAAAGATAAGTGAAACTGTTTAATATTAAATACATAGATAAAAAGAACGGTTTCATCAAAATGTAGAAATTTGTTATCTTCTATATTGTTCATTTCCTTCAAATTTTTGTTTATATTTAAAATATTTAAAAAATCTCATCATAACCAATGAAATATGGTGTACTAACATTTATGAATACCAACACTTTCTTTATTGTTATTCCTTATTTGAGTAGTTCATTTATTAAATAATTTAGCACGTTGTTGTTATAAATTACAATATTCATTTAAACAATTATTTTTAATATAATCATTTATCTCTAACTATCTTGTAATCTACGCATATACGGTTTTTGTATTGTTTTCATTTAAATTAAAAAAAAATTTTTATATTTCTTATATTTAACGCTTTTGGTAACAATTTAACTATAAATAAATAAAATTTTATATCGTATAAAATATTTACACTTAAAATTACACTTCACGTGTTACACATACAACTTTTCACTTAATATTCACATATACGGTTTGTTTGATCAAACGGATTGCTCTTAATATTCATCTGCTTTTGGTTCTTTTTCTCTCTCTTCCAGTATTTTATATATTACACTTATATCGTTTCTATTCTCTATTCAACTTTTTTCTCATTTGCTTGTCATAAATTGTAATGCATTCCTTCACCATGTGTCTAATTAATTTTTACTCTACTTTACACAATCTATATACCTTTTATTCTTCCGTCAACCGGTACTTGTTTCCTCTCATCTTGTTACCCATTTTAAATATTGCTAAAATTTTCATTCCGAAATTTCTTCTTTTTTCCGTCTTTTTTCATACCCCATTCTTTTCCTTTCATACTTTCTATTATAATATACTTAAATTCTTTCGTATATTTTTATCTTTCTAAACGACTTATTCCTTATTGCATCTGATGTCTTACTTTTATTTACTCTACCTAATCCCAAATCGTATCAATATTTTCATATCCTTATTACTTTCTTTGAATTTATAATGTAAATATGTTGACTGATTGACTATTTCTACTTTTTTGCATTCCTTAAAAACTATGCTTTTCTTCTTGACTCTGCTTTTCTAAATTTTATTATTTAGATTTCCTCTGTATTTCATTGTAATCTTTATTTCTTCAAATAATTTCTAAATATTCTTATCATTTCTCTTTATTCCCTTTCAGTTTTTGCTAATATTATTATGTCTACTAAATTGATAAAAATACAGTTTCTAAAGAACTTTTATGGTTTGAAGATTTTTACGAGCCTTTATAAGTCGTAGGTAACATGTTGACATTATTTTATAAAATTTCAAGCCTTTTTCTTTATTATTATTGTTGTTGTTTTTGTTGTTGTTGTTGCTGTTATAATTATTATTATACATATTTGTGTGCGTGTGCATGTATGTATATATGTTTGATTGTTTGTATACATGCACATATCTTTTACCTCATTTTAAAATTTTATTAATTTTATTATTCACCTTACGTGTTATTCGCAACTCAAGCTTCAATTTACGGAGCCACAAATATTTATTTATATAATATTTTACGTTATATTATTTATTTTATTGCTCAAACTTTATAAATATTTACATTATGTTGCGTAAAGTTGGTCATACATAAATGATACTAAAATTTAATTGTTTCCTATTACAATTTGAATATATACAATAGATAAAACTTTGTTATCATATTCACGTGTGAAAGTAGATTCAATCTCAATCCTTCTTTAATAATTTACTTTAATTGAAAAAAACCTAAAAAAAATAATTAAAAATCATTACACCGTTTTTTATTTTGGTAAAATACTTTTATAATACTTAAAAGTATTTTTCATTTACAGATTCTGTAAATAATACTTATTACCAGTAATGGATATTATTTTAAAACTTATGCGAAAGAAATATACGGATTTTATATTTATGAAATATTTTCCTCCCAAACGTAGAATCGTTTACTTTATTGTAGAAATCATAAAAATTACAAAAGTAATAAAATATATTTCAAAGTTCCTTTATTAATTTATTGAGCAAAAATTAACCTTCAATTCCAACATAAAAAAATCTAATTGAAATATTGATATAATAAGCTTAATTGTTATATATTATTATTATCGGTCAAAAAAATTGAATAAATATTAATAATATTAATAATAAAATGCTATGAGTATTTTTGATAAAAAATTTCTGTTTATCTCAATGGCCTTAAATATAGAAACTAAAATTATTTGCATAATAATATTTAATATTATATTCGTATAAAGAATTTTAATGTCATACAAACTACATATAAAATATAATTTAAAATAAGAAATATATATTTATACAATTGTAAAGAGAAATTTCTTGGAAATACTTATCCATAAAATTTCAATTTGAATATTTTAGAATTAAAATTGTTTTTTATTTTTTTAATTAAATAAGATTATTTAAATATGTAATTATCCTTTTAAAGAATGCATGTATGTGATAATAATTATTGAAAAATTTATTCAAATTTTATGATTATATAAATTTGATATCACTGAGAAAATATAATAATAAATTGGGTATGTTAGAAATTTTCATGCTTTTTTAAGGTTATGAGTACTTTTGAGATAATACATTTAAGCAAACATTTAACATAAAGTTAACATTTAAATATTTATAAATATTTAAAATATAATTTTTATATTTATGTTGTAGGCTAATTAAGAAATATCTAAATTAATATCTAATCATTTAAAAATACTGTTTTAATTAGTTATTAGCAAAAAAAAATTATCATTGAAATAAGGCTTAAATTGCGAACAAAGTTAATAAAAATATTTGTCAAATTTATAATTAATATTGTAAAATCGAAACAATATATAAATTATTAAAAACTGTTTAAATCGTTAGTTAAATCATTATTAAATTATTATTAGGAGTAAAATTAGAATTTTCAATTTACAACTTATAAATTTAATGTATGTATCAGTGCTATGTTATTATTGCTTAGTTTCTTCAAAGTTCTTGTTAAAGGTTCAGTATTGTTTATCTTATAATTATTTACGTGGATAATTAAAAAACTTTTATCAGAATAAGATTTAGTTCATAATTAATATTTGATACAAAATTGTGTAAGATATTTTTATAAATAACAATCGAGTTTTTCGTTTCAAATACACACCAATATTTTAAATAGTTGTTCATTTTGTTTTGTAAGAGTATTATCACTGAAAATCATAAGGTATAATTTAAATTAAATATTTAGCTGTTATATAATGTGAACATGAATTTAATTGAATAAATTTTAATATATTTAATTGATAATTATTGGAAAAATTAAAGAGTATACGTATGTATCTATTTATAATATAGTAAAGATACTCAATTACAGTCATGTAATATTATACACATGTTAATAAGATTTTATTTATTTTAAAAGATTAGAAAGGCTTCAAATTAAAAAATATTATTTTTTAAATTATTATAAAAAGACATAAATGGATATTCTGTTATATTTATTTTGACGTACATACATGTGATTTAGGAAATTAACGTACAACTATTATAGAATAAAAAAACACCATTAAACATTTATAAAATTATGTATTTAATTAATTTAAATTTAAATATTTAAATATCTAATTTTATAAATAAAAAATAAAGTAAATTTTTGACCCCGTATAAAAAATTTCATTTTTTCTTCCAATAAGAAATATGATTTTTATATGATTGAATCAAATATGCTTATTTGGTCTTATGTGATCTTTATTAATTTGAATTTTTATATATAATCTTCCTTATCTTTAAATTCTTATATTGGTAAAAGTATATTTATTATATAGTTTAATTTTTCATGTATTTTTTTTATTTTTTTATCCATTTAAACATTCATAATTCATTTTTGATTATGAATTAAATAACAATAATAAAAATTAAATTGACAAAAAATTTCTATTTTTAAACAATATGAACCATGTTATAAATACTTAGATAAATAGTTTTCCTTAATATCAATTTATTTTACTAATCGTCTAAATTCACTTCTTTAAAAAAAACTTGAATTTTTAAATTTATGGATGTTGTTTTATTGTTTATTTTTCCAAAAATTAGCTTAAAAAATTTTGTTGTTTTTGTTTACATATATTTTATGTAATATAAAGAATTAGTTTTATATTATATTTTATAGTAAAATTAAATTAAAATTTAATTAATTTTATATATTTTAAACTATAAAGTTATTTATGGAATCAAAATTATGTAATTTATTTTATTTTTAATGAGATTGTAATTTGAAAATTTTAAATCAGCCGTAAGTAACAGAAAGACTTTTGTAATTATACA
>JACCHW010000205.1:0-34309 GCA_018907185.1 Platyscapa corneri | reverse complement strand
CTTTCTAAGCTATTGCAGAAAGAAGAAGAGAATTAAAAGGAACAGGAAATCAATAACCAGGGAGAACATCAGTTAAAAGTGAAAACAAGATTCCACGCCCAATGTTCAACGTCATCCTTAGTGCCCACTCAGCTCACTGTCCAACTTTGTTACCATTATATTTTCCACGCTAACTAAATTAACAATACCTTCACAACCCCCTTTTCTCTCTCCTCTCTTCTTTGTTACTAGCTACCGTCTTTGTGAAGATAGCGGGATATGAACTCTTAAGATCTCTTTTCGCTCTCCTCAATTTCTAATAACTCTTGAAGCTATCTTTTCGACATTTATTAAAATTTATTCAAAATTATAAAATATGTTATGTAAAACAATAATTTTATTTATTTTAAAATAATTTTATTACATAATTACCATAAAAATGTTGATAAATTACCTTACATTATATATAATATATAAAATTATTATATCATTATTACACATATATAAAATTATTATTATTACATATATATAAAATTTGAAAATTAAATTAAATTGGATGATAGCGAGGATGGATTGGGAAGCTTGATGTTCCAAAATCGATTAGACTAAAGTTCTCATTGAACTTCTTATGGTACCGATTACAATATAGTTTATTAGGAGGAAGGAAGAGTAGTCTATCTGTACTTACCACAATAAACCAAATATATGGATCTGCCGAGATTGCTTTGAACCGTACTTTTATTCGCTCCCAAATTCTTTCCGTTCTATCCTTCTTTACACTTTGTTATTAAAAAAATTTAATTTATACCTCAACTATCATATTAATAGTTGATAATAAACTATAATTATAATCCTGTCGTTTTATTTCATTCTCATATGTTTTTTTTTTTTTGTTAAACGCGAACTTTGGCTTAAAGTTGCCTTTCCTCTGCGTTCCGCGAAAGAGAGAGATAGAGAAAGCCGTTTATATATTATTATTATTATAATACCTATTCTTAAACAAGGTTTACCATTACGATTTTATTATTATACGATAAGAGTCCTCTCGTGTTCTTTGCCGCTTCCCGCAATCCTTTGTCGCACGAGCATAGCGATTTCTTCAACTCCCTCCGAACTTCGTCCTATAGTATCACAGATTTGGCCAAATCGTATGTTCGATGATTTTAGTGTGTCCCAGTACGGGATCGTCCTGACCTCTCTTCTAAGGCATTTTTTATAACCGAATTTTTCTGCTGTGGCATGTTACGGACATAAAACCGTATCTTAAAATTCATATGTGAGCTTCACCTATTATTACAATTTTTATTTCGCGTTTAATGTTTTCCTTGCGGTATTTTCTTTTAGATAATTTTTCCTGTGAAGTATTTGTTTTAATTTTTTTCCTAATATTTATAACATATTTTTCTGTTCCGATACATGAGCTCAGCGTATTGTTAACACATAAATTTTAGAAAAATTTAATCATATTTAATTTATTAATTCATATTATTTAATTTCTATGATATCAAAGTGAGTGATAAAATTTTATTGACTAATGCAATAAAATGAAACTTTCACTCAAAAAATTTTTATTTTTTTTTAATAATTTGAACATTTGTACTTCAACACTATTATGTCCCAATTTTTAAATAATAATAAAATAATAGTTTGTATATTAATATCATAGATCCTTCATTGTTTATAGTTTAGTCTAAAAATTAAAAAAATTGAAAAATATAAAGTAACTAATACGTAATTATCCTAGTTTAATTAACGATAGTTCAAATCATACTTGTTGTCTAAAAAGTAATAATTAACAGTCCAAAGTAATGACGTGTCCCATTTGTTTGTTAGATGTAGTTTTTATTGTTGTATGATTTTATTTTGAAAAACTTTCAAAACGTACCAGCTAATATATATATATATATATATATATCTACATTCATCGTAGTTCTCGTTTTCTTCGGAGTCACGCCATGTTACAAATATCTTCTATAGTATCGTATAGTATAGCACAAAATATTATTTATTGAACAATATTTATATAATATAATAGTCGTTTTATTCAACCTAAATTAAATAAGATTTTGCATTATTTAGGGACAATATTAAATTGTTATTTAAGTCTAATACAATCTTGTGTGCACCTTCCCATATAATAGTAATTTTTATCACTTTATTAATTTAAACTATAATTTTATGTATAATTTTATCCTCCTTCTTACTGATTTTTCTCTTTATTTTCACTCTAATCCCCTGTTCCTCTGAATTTTGTGTGGTTTATTTTGACGCGCGCCGGGTCAACCGGGTGGGGCGCGGCCGGGCACAATAAAAAGAAGAAAGGAACCTCGTCGATACAAGCGAAAATCCGGGTCGGGCGGTTTATGGCACCTGTCGCCCGACGGATGATTGGGGGCCGTAAACGCGTCTAGGCGACTGGAGCCGGTAGAGGCCCGGCTTTTATCGGTGAGGTAGACGGCCGCGGGGAAGGCCCCACCCGCGCGTTTCGACGTGTTCAATGCGCAGGTCTGAACGCGTCAAACAAGTGCCGCCCTGCACGCTCGACTTCCCGCTCGGGAAAAGTATATAAGCCGAATGTCCTTGGCCAAAAGAGCAGAGAGAGGAATCGCCGGGAAAGCAAAGAGCGACGCTACGCTGTAGCCACAGGGAGTCTACTCCCATCCACGCCGTAGCCTTTTCCGCACCTCGCACCCCAATCCGCCCTTCTCAGGGCGAACATCAACGTCGCGTGCACCAAAACCTAGGTGCGCCGTACATTGCGAGAGCCCCGAAGCCGGCAACAGCTTCAGCGCCGTGCCAACCGCCCTTCTCAGGGCGAGCCTCCCGCTCAGCGAGCGCCCACCTGAGCGCACCACGACCATCGCCTTCGACGAGACCGGAACGAGGCCTCACGAGCGCCGTAAGCACCACTCAACCAGCGCACCACACTTGCTCGGCAAGTGCACCGCACCGCCCCTAGCCGACGACGCAGGAATCAACTCCGGCCTCTAGCCCACGCCGGCCCCCGTCCACTGGGTGACTCAGGAGAGGCCCAGGAAAGCGCCGGCGAGCGTTTTTTCTCTCCTCCAAACCGGAGAAGACTCAGGCGAGGGAATATTTCCCCCCTCAGCGCCCTGACGCTGGACCTGCCCCGAGCTCTCGAGAGCGAGGTCTCCGTCTAATTTCTCTTTCACTTATTTCTATTCAATTTCTTCTATTGAATCTTTTTCTGGTCTCCATATATATTTTCATGTTCTTTTTTACGTAGGAAGTCTATATGTTCTTTTCCCATTAAACCTTAAATATTTTTACTTTTATGCTTTGCTTATTTTATCTCCATTTTTTTTTCTTTCTTATCTTCTTTCTCCTATATGTTTGTTCTTCCCCTTTCCGACTTTTTCGTCTTTATTTTACACTATATTCCTTTTTTCATTGAATTTCATCAGGTCTACTCTTTCTTTTCTTGTTCTTTTGTATGCTAATAAATCTATATCTTCAGGATAGTAGGAGGGTAAGTGAATGAATATTATCGTTGATTTATTTAAATTATTTTGTTTATTTCGCCACTTATCTGTAGTTAAAACGCATCTTACACTTTCGCGCTAGAGCAGGGGAAAATGTTTGCAGACGAGAAACGCGTCGATAAACAAAAGGGTGACGTAGCCCTGTGCCTATGATTTTATGCGTTTCCTCGACCCCCCTCACTTGTGCCCTAACATAGTTTACATATTTTTTTCGGCAGCCGCTTGTTGCTTACATTTATTGCCTTCGTAATTGTTCATTTACGAAGGGTCTAACACGCGTTGTTTAAATCCCACTCCGCCTACGACGCTAGTCCTAATTTCCTCAGCATAAAAACCTCCTACGTGTCGGACAGGAGGAAAAATCATTTAGAATCTAAATTACTCGTAGACGAAGGTAACCCAGTAGCCGTTGCCAATCCCTAGATACCGCAAGTTTCTCCCCCGGTTGTGTCACAGCGTCACCAAGCTCCCCCAGGCTCTTGAAGCTTCTCGGGGGCTATCATTCCCCCGCAGCTGAGAATTCGATATTTCAGCGATTCCGGTTAGACCGACCTCGACACTTTTCACGGGATCCATGGTCGAAGTGGCGCGGGAAGGAATCTAAAAAAGGGATTTACCTGGAAGGTTGATTAAGGGATTAAGAATTAAATGATATGCTAGGCAATCTCTCACCCTAGAGCCCCAAGTCTCGGCTAATTGTCATAACGGCAGATTATTCTCGAGGCCCTCGGCTCGGATACGCAAACCTTTGCATATATCAAGGATTATGAAACAGATTAATCAGCTGCCAGATTAATGCTGGATTAGCTAAGTTCATGTTGCTCGCTCGCATTATTTCGGCGGGTCACTCATTTGCCCGATCGCTCGGGTCATTTTGTCCATGTTTGCCGAACCGCTCGGAAATGCTTCGACTGGTGCACACCGGCCCTAACACGTGCGGATTTCCGCCCAGGCACGTACCGTGTATATAATATGTTCTTTTACTCTTTAAACTTTAGACTTCAGACTTTAAACCTTTTTACTTTATTCTTGGTTTGATTCTCTTTTATAATTCTCTGTTGTAATAATTTTTTCTTCCTTCCTTTGATTTATTTGGTTCGCGTGGTTCACGTGGTTTGTGTAGTTCATGTATGATTTTGTATTATCTGGTTTTAGTTTTTAAATATACTATATTGTACTATTATTCAACTTCTCTTTAAATTTATTTATCTTATCTATCTCCACTTCTTCGTATGAATCATATCTTTCTCTTTGTTCTTTTTTTCTTAAACCATTCTGCCTTGTTTTCACTATATACTCAAAATTTTTCGTTGATTTTTTCTCTAAATAGTACCAATTTCTCCGTATTCTTTCGGTTATCTACATTTAAACTTATCATTCTTCTTACCTCTCTCTTCATATAAGTCTTTTTCCTAATTTATATAGTAATTGGAGACCTTGAGTTCTGCTTTTTAACATAATTTTATTCTTTGTTTCTTTGTTTTCTGTTTATTATCACCTTTTCCTCCTAACCACACTTTCTTTTTCTACCGTTACCCTCTTTTATCACTCAACCTTTCACTTATACATTCTTCTATATACTTTTTTTCTTCATTCAAACCTAAGATTTGTTTGCTTTCGGTATTTTTTCCACTATTTTTGTTTTACTACCTTGTTTTCATTAATAACTATTGTTTTTTCTTGTATCCTTCTACTACTACTTGTAGGTTTCAATTTTTTTCCAATTGCCTTTGTTCCTCTTTAAAATTTTTATTTTTTCCTCTCATGCTCCCTGAGTTTCTCTTATTTCTTTCTCAAACTTTTTCATTATTGTCTCCATTTTTCACTTTTTAGGAAATTTTTTAGCACTTCTTCTTACGTCACTAACTTGTGGTAAAATTTCTTTCTAGCACCTCTGATAGCTTTCTAGTTGTCTATCAGCTATTCTTCTATCTTTCTCTCTCTCTTTGTTTGATTCATTGTGTTTTATTTGGATTTACCTTTTTGCCTCTATTTTATTACGCGCGTGTGTCTTGTTTTTCTTACTTTTATCTCGTGGTTATTTAATCTCGCTTTGTATTTTATACTAAGATTTCTACTTTTTAAATTATAACGTTTCACTTTGACTCACCTGTATAATCCTGTCTGATTTATTTATTTCTGGTCTTTTAAAATCAATTTTATAAATTTACATCTTCATTATCTTCTCTATTTCTAACTTTTTAAACACTTCATGCCCATGACATGACTCTTACGCGACCTTTTTTAGCAGAATTTAAAAAGTTCGTAGTATATTGATGCAATTGATCACCTCAAAATATATTTTTATCGATTTTTACAGTTGAATTTTTTTTATTTAATATTGAAATACATTGAAAATGTATGTACGTGAAAAATAAAAGTGTATAAGTTTAGTTTTCATTAAGAAAAAACTTGACGAGTTCTTACCAATTTGTAAGAGAGCGTCAAGGGATGTAGGAAGAGGGGGGTATAGGAAAAAAAATATCTAAGAGTACGGGATTGAGGTACAGAGGGTACGTAAGCGTGGCCCGGGGATAATGGATGGATCGCAAGTCCTTCCTCCCGTTTTTATAGATCGGGAACTTCAACGGTTTTGAAAACCGTTGGACGTTACCCGATCTGTTATTGCGCGTGCGATTGTTGAATGTTAACGCGCGCAGGCCTGTTGCCGACGGGCGGCGCACGACAAACTGTTTACTTGTTAATTGACTGTGATTACATTATTGCTATAGAATTTTCAAAAATGTATGAATAATTCATTATACTTATTGGTAACCTTATTATTATTATTATATTTTGTAGTAGTAGTATTAGCAGTAGTATTTATTGAACAATATTTACATTGTTATTTTGCTTAACATACATATTTTTACAATTATTTTGTTTTAATTACATTTTAAATCTTATGTCACTATTTCTTATTTCTATAATAGGTATTTACTTATATGACATTATTCCATACTTAATCTATTTATTATTATTTTGCACATTTTGCCTTTTAATCAATTACAATTTTTAATTTTAACTAACGATAATATTAGTATTGCCTTTATAAAACCATATCGTATATTATTATTTTTTTACATATTTTTTACATATTGCATTTTTAGCTCTTAAATATTATTTATAAATCTTACTTTCTTATTTAATAGTTTATTCTAAGTATATAATTTTTAGACTAACGTCTTCTATATTACCACCTGTGATATTTCAGCTGTATTTTCGTTTTGTTTTAGCTATATTATTGTTTTCTCGTTCCCTTCCATTTTCAATTCTTCTTTTTATGCATTCTTTTTCTAATTTCGTGTTTTCACTATTTATTATTTTATTTTCGAACTCAATTGCCCTCTTAGCTGCTTTAATTTCTACTCTTTGTCTCCTCGTATTTAGCATAAGTACACTATTTGGTGTATTAACATTTAAATCTAGACACCATTTTAAGTATTTTCTCTGGACCTTTTCTATTTCCTCACGACGTTTCTAATCCCAAATTTCTGATCCACACAGCATCACATTTCCTAATAATGCATCGAATAGATGGATTTTCACTTAACAATACTCCTTAAACCACTTTTCCGCTATATCCCATGTTTTCCCGATTATACAATTTGCTCTTCTTGCTAACATTTTTTATGTTCTTCATCCCTGTTGTTCTGCGCGAAGATGTAGTCTAGATAAGCTAATTTTTTAACAGTTTCTATTTTATTTTTATTCTATATGAAGTTTATGTTCTTCTTTCTTCCTCTCGTTCTTTTGCAACGAAGAATTTTTGTTTTATCTGTGTTTACCTCAAGCCCTTTTCTATTTAGATACTTGTTTAGGATTCTTAGTAGCTCTCACATTTCAGTTTCAGATTTGGCCATTATCACCAGATCATCTACATATGATAATGCTCTAACGCTTGACTGACCTATTTTTATTCCTGAAGTTCGTGATACCTTGAGCTCATCCTTTAGATCTGTCATTGTTAAATAGCGTTGGGCTCAAAGGGCATCCGTGCCTCACACCTACTTCAATCTTTAATCTAGCTATTATATCTTCTGCGATTTTTACTTCCGTGTACGTGTTTTCATATATTTCTTTCATTCTGTCAATTAGAATTTTTTTTTATTCCGGCTTTTCCATACTTCTTCAAATCTCCTATCTCTCTATTCTATCGAACGCAGATTTTAGGTCTGCGAAGCAGATGAATATCCCCCCTTTTTCTTTCTTTAATTGCTCATCTATGATTCTTTTTAAAACATAGATTGCATTAGCTGTTCTTTTTTTCTTTCTGAAACCGAATTGGGTTTCACTGTACTTCTTTTCCATTTCCATGTGACTATCTATTTTATTTTTAAGTCCATCTGCATATATTTTATAACCAGTGTCCATCAGAGTTATCCCTCGATAATTTTTTATGTTATCTTTTTCACCCTTTTTGAGCACTGGTATCGCCATGCCACTTTTTCTTTCATAAGGCAATCCCTGTCCATTTATGATTTCCTGCAAAATTTTTTGCATGCTTACCGCAATTCGTGCTCCTCCATGTTTCCACATCTCTCCTGTTATTTCATCTTTTCCCGGGTATTTCTAATCTTTCATTTTAGCGATTATTCCCACAATTTCTTCTATTTTAATCCCCTCTTCTTCTGATTTATTTCTACATCTATTCACTTCTGTCCTTATGTCATTTTCTCTTTCCTCTTGTTTTTATTTTACTTTGTATGTATCCTAGAAGTATTTTATCCATTCTACTTTGCTGATATTCTGAACTTATATTTTCTTTCTTTTTTCTGCTTCTGTTAATCAATTTCCAAAATTCCTTTCCTGTTTTGTCCTTTACCGTTCTCTCTATTTCCTCTTCTTTTTCTTTCTATTTTTTGTATTTTATTAACTCTATATGTTTTCATTTCGTTTATGTACTCCATTCTGTCCTTTTCGTTATTACCTTTATTCCACTTTTTATATATCGTCAAAACCTTTCTTTTTTCCTCCCAGCATTGCTCATCCCACCATGCTTCACTGTGTTTATTTTTTTTATTATTGTTTTCTTTTGTTCCATTATCTATTTTCAGTTCCTCCTTCATTCTATACTTACGGTCCCATGACTTTCCTTCATTTGTATTCTCTAATTTTTTTCTTTTTTCTTCCTTAATACTTTCCTGGAGCTCTATGATCAATGGTTGGTGATCCGAATCTACGCTTTCCATTATTTTTATTCCTTTTATTATTTTGCTTCTACATTAATTATACAGTAGTCTACCGAGGAGCCCAGCTTATTGTTATAAATGTAATCGCAATCCTTTTCTCCATCTCTTTCGTTTAGGATATAAAATCCTCTTTCCTCTATCCATTTCAGCAGCCTACTTTCCTCTTTATTTATTATTTTATCTTTTGAAATTCTTCTTTCATTCCCTCCTCCCATCACTTATCAACCCCCCTTCTTTGCCTGTGCGAGCATTGAAGTTTCCCCCTATTATTATTATTTCTTTTTGGCTTTTTTTGGTCAACTTGTCTAGTTCTTTAAAATTCTCTTCTATTATTCTTTTCATGTATGCTACTGCAATGTTGTATACTTACTCCCTCATCTTCACCTTTGCTTTTATCAATTCTTCTAAAACTGTATTTATGTTTATAATTTTGATATTTTTGTTTTTTCTAATGGCCAACAGCATTCCCTCCTTACCCTTCCTTTACTTTTATCTTTTCCCGCGAGACTATATCCTATTATATACTCTGTTACATTCTTCTTTATTATTTCTGATTTTTTCCGTTATCCAGGTTTCCTCTATTCCTATTACGTCCAAACTTTTTATTAATTCTCACCCTTTTCTATCCACGTCATGTAACCCCGCTACATTCCAGAAACCTATTTTTATTCCTTCATTGTTTTCGTAATCCTTACACTCTTGGTTTTTTACAATTTTATATTTAACTCCTCTTGTTTCCAATTTTCCAAAACCACTCTTCCTTGTTTTTGTTATAAACCCAGTATTCTTACCTATTACTCTGTTTCCTTTAGAAACCAAGTGTACCCTCCTTTTTTTAATGTTTTAAATTTTTCTTTAATTTTTCTTCTGTTCTCTCTTTTTCTAAATGTTAGGTCTTTGTTTATGTTCATGTTTGATCCTTTTAATTGATTCTTTTTCCTTATTACGGTGTTGAAATCATCCTCATCTTCGAGGCTTAGCCCCCACCATTTAAAAAAATTCCATTTACCCTCCATAATTTTTTACTCCTACCTTTATCTTTAACTCCTTCTCCATTCAACTCTTCATATCATTTTTTTTTAATCTCGTTGTCTCCTAAACCTATGATTATGATATTATTTTTCTTACGTTCTCTCTTATTTCCAGCCTCCATTCTCTATTTTTGTTTTCTTGTCATTTTGTCTCTTGATTATTTGCATCTGTGTTATTGTTTATGTCCTCTGTTTTATTCTCTTTCCTTCTCTTTACTATTCTAGCACAATCTTTATTGCTCTCTTCCATTCCTTTGAGTCTTCTCTCACATTCATAGTATTTTTTTTATTGTTTTTCTATTTTCTCGATTTTACTAATGTCGTTTTCCAACTTATTCTTCTCTTCCCTTTCTTTCTGCTATTTTTTTTTATTTCTTCTCTCCACTCTTTCATCGCCATCTCCAGATTTTCTTTTTATTCTTTTAGCTCACGTAACATTGTTTCTATACTTTTGTCAGTTTTACTTTTATTTATTTTTTTCAGCATAACCAGTAACTTTTTTCTATTACAATTTTCTTTTTCATATTGTTTTCTTTTATATTTATTTTCAGAGGACACCTTGTTTTTCTTTTTATTCCCCTCTAAATTATAAAATTGTCTATTTTTATTAATACCTTCGTTTTTTCACTTGTTTTTTGCGCCTACTTCGTATTACCCTCTTCTACTATTTATCGCACTTATGTCTGTACGCATGCGCTCTTTTCCTCTTGTATGCCTTTGGGTCCCAATTTTCCGACATTTCATTTACTTCTTTCCGCTTCCCTCTAGGTGACGTTCGTTGTTCTTCTCAGTAGCTTCCTTCTGCTTTGCTCCTTTATATGCTCGACCGCTGTTTTTTCCCATACGCATGCGCTACTCTCATGCTGGAGTTTTCTAATTTTCCGGATTTCCGTCTACTTCATCCACGTCCCTCCAGATGGCTATACTTACTTTATTATTTTGTTTCTTGCGTATATTCACTTTTATTTGATTTACTTTAACCTCACTTTTTTACTTATTTAATTTGTGTACTATTTATTTGTAACTTTTATCTTAACTACTTCCATTCACCTTTTATTAATACTATTATTCTGTATAAGTTGTGTTTACACTTTTACACTATTCCGTAAATAATAAGCACTAAAAACTTGTTTGACACTCGACTGCTACTTTCTTCCCTGCTTGCGCTTCGACCGCCAGCCTATTATATTATGTATTGATATATTATTATAGCGACAAAACTTAGTATAACTCATTATCATACACTTATAATTTATTACAATTACATTATATTATTAGAAATTAATTATTATTGAAGTTATTTTAAAGTTTTCTTTTAATTCTTATTATTTATATATAGGTACACAAATTTATTTTAAAAAAATTTTCTTAAGTACATTATTTTTTGCTAATTAATTATTTAAATATATAGTAAAGAAAAAGATATACATATGAATTATATAAAACATAAAAATAACTGTAAAATTAAGAGTCATGTCATTTTCAAAAATTTAATAAAACATTTATTGAATTGTATGAATAATCTACAATAAATCTTACAATAAATCTACATATCTAAATAAAACTTGTAATATTAAGTTGTATTAAGTATAAATTGTCGCAATTAAAAAGATTTTATCTCGGTTTAAAAAACTGATATTATCATATTTCTGTAATAATATTTTACAGATTTTATATTAGAACAAAAATATTAAATTTATATATAATATAATGAAATCAGAACAAAGTTTTGGTATTTATGTAAATATGACGCGAAGATAATTTTAACTGTCATTGGCCATATGATTGTTCATCCAAATATGTGTTATTTAAATGTTATTTTAATTAGAATTGTTTTAACAAATGTAATAATATCCATAAAATTTTTTATTTAATAGAATGGATTTGTATTATTTTAAAATATTTTCAAACATTAATAATTCATCATATCGCCCGTTGAAATCAAATCATGTCCATATAATGTAACAGTATCTTACTGTTATATTCATATAATTTAAGTTTTATTAACGAATATATCTTTTTTAGAAATTTAATTATAAAAATTAGTAGAAAATAGTCATAAAAAAATCTGTAACGATATTTTTTATAATAAAATACCAGAATATAAATATGATTATTTAATGTATAGTTCAACATTAGTAGTTTCTAACAAATAAAAATGTTTTCCTATTGTTTTATCATGATTTTTTAAGGATGTACCACTTTCTAATGTTTGATTATAAACTAAAAAATTCCATGAAAAATATGTAGAAATTTTAACTTAAAAAATAATCTTTAGAAAATAAATATTTTTATAAACTGACATTCATAATAGAAATGTGTTCTATACTAATTATTCATGAAGTAATTGAAATTTAAATGTAGATATTAAATGTTTGAAAATTAATATACAAAAGGTAAATATTATATTTTAATGTTATTAAAAATAATATTCAAATATTTTTTTATTTTAGAATTATGGTATATCTCTATTATATTGTTTTACATTTAAATATTAATAAAAGCTATAGATATAAGCTATAGAATTACTAAGAAAATATACTGGAATTATTAATTATTCATTGATTATTGAAACAAAAGTCAACGAGTTATGTGTTATTTTAACGCTGATACTAACATCAAATTTTATTTTATTTTAAATCAGAGTGTCTACCCAGTTACATTTTGTTCAATATTTTTGTCATTTTACATGTAAGTTAATTTATTTTTATGTAAATTATTAATGAAGATAATGTAAATATTAATCTTCTTAAGGTTTGCAACTAATTGTTAAACAACCACGACGGTTTAACACGTTATAAAAGTGCACACTGATTGTTTACAATTATAAATATGTTATTACTTTTATTTTAATTATGCTTTATATGTATAAATGATTAAAAATTGAATTTTTCAATTTTTTATAGTAACAACTTAAAAAATATAAAATATCGGGGTTATCGTTGACTTTACCGTTGTGTTTTCTGAAAATAAACAGTACCAGGCAGTCATGTTTGATCTTTCTTTAAACGAATGCAAATTAAATAACCGTAAATATATATACGCGATAGAAATAAAACTTATCTGGTATGATATTAATTAATTAATGTTACATACACTTTACGTATTATAAATTTATCTTTAACCTAATAAAGTATGATAATCTATTTAATTATTATGTAATATAATTGATTTGAATTATTGAATTAGTTATGTTACACTGCTTCGCATATATAAAAAAAATTATACGTTCATGTAATCTGCAAACATTCAGAATGAAATTTAAACATAAAATTTGAAAAAGTTGAGATTTTAAATAAAGAATTAAATTTTGTGTAAACGTTTTGAATATATTTATATAACTCGATAAATAATTAATAATTATATTTAATCATGAAGAAACTATAATGAAGTCAAGTATTGACAAAAATCAACGATGTAAACTCTTCAGAAATTCTGAAAAGTAAGTTAGCTGTGTTAGAATACAGAAGAACTTATGTCTAATGTAAATTAGGAGATAAAATTTTATACAGAATAATTGAAACATATTCAAATTTAAGTTGCTGATAAAAAATACTTTATAAAAATTACTCATGCCACACAATTTTAAAAGGTTTTCACGCATTATTTTAATGCGCAATATTATTTTTAACAAGTAAAGTATTTATTATATTATTATTATAATTATTATAAAAGAATAATTTACAAAATATTATTGAAAAGGAATATTCAATAATAAAACAATTAGAAAAACAAATTTCTAATAATAAAAAATCTATGAATTCAATATAGAGGTCATAATGGCGCAATAATTTTAATTTTAAACCATAATTTAATAAATTAAAATAAACAATTAAAAAAAACAATTAAAATATAATTTACTTCAATACTCTATAAATAGCAACATTATAATTATAAATTATTCAAAACTTTAATAATATAGTATTATATGATAATTGCAATTAAAAAATCGAAATTTGATATTTAAAAGATAATTATTATAAAAATTATTGTAAAATGTAATGACACCAATCCAATAAATCAATGTGTATTAATAATAATTAACGAATCACTCGTAATAATTACTTGGGGAGTATAGGCAAGATACATTATGATATATTAACGTGAAAAAAACCAAATAAAAAAAAGTAAATTTTGTTAATTACAAAACGAATAAAATTTTTATAATTATCAAAATCATATAGGCAACAAAATGTAACCGTCAAGTTTTGAACGAAAACACAATCATGAAATTATGTATAAAATTCGAAATATTGTGAAACGAAAAATACTATTATTTATTTATTTATTGACGAACAACTTATGTATTATTATTATTTAAATTACTGTACTTTTTAAAAAATCTAAATAACTTTCTATGTGTATATTTATTTCTAATGTTACGTTTTAACTTCGTAACTACGCATATTTTACGTGGTCGGGTCCACGTCTAGTGTAGGATAGGTGGTGACAGAGCGTAGTTTATGCATAAATGATAGGCTTCTTAATAATATTTAAAGTAAAATACAATATTTTAATATCTGAATTATACACGTGGAATATTCTTTTAATACAAGATATGAGTCTAAACAAGCTGAAGTTTGCTATAGTTGTGTGCAGGAAGGAACCGTAAAATTGACTAAAATGCACGGAGACAATTGATCGCGTTGCCAAAAGATTTTTAAATCGAAAAAACTAGTCTTAACATACGGCACGCATATTTCCCCGTATTGTAAGACAATATAGCAATTGTGCGTTGCACTTTAAAAGAGAGCGAGATAAATACACAGTGTAACGGTTTGCGCCGAAACACATACTTCATTCTCAACATCTAGCAATATTGATAAAGAAATAAATTTTATTCGTTAATTTATAAAAAATATAATTTATTACTAAATAATAAGTTACATCAAGAGGCTCTTAGAGTTATTTTCCTCCGAAAGGTATAATTGTGAGCGATGTGTTGTTTGCTGCGAGGACTGCTGTCAACATCTTGATTTTTTAGACCGAGGATCTCCCTTCTTCCCTATTCTTCGTACAGCAACTTTTATGACTACCGAACGATATTTAGTATAAACTGAGTTTAATTTTGAATTGAATTTAATCCTGAACTAACTACGTATAGCACTTATATGTGCGTTTTCTCAAATATGTTTGTAAGTTATTTGTAATGTGATTGAATTAAAAATTATATAAATTTTGATATATAAATGTATTTTTCCCGGTACTTTTCTTGATCAAATTGATAATTTGTACGATTTTGTTATTATAATATATTTATAGGGGAAATCTTATTTTTTAAAAGATAGATGAATATTGTTACTTTAATTGGAGATCAGTAGACCTCAAGGATTGAATCACGATACTATTGGAGAGTGTATTTTATAGTATTTTACAAGGAGCAAAAAGCCTTGTAGATGAAAGATTTCGTCAAATATGGTTTTTATCTTACTCCGTAGAGTTTCTTTTATAATTTATGGAGAAAAAGTAGCTGAATGCCTGAAGCCATATATTAAAGTCATCGGTTGGTATAATTAGGATCTAAGGATCTGTAGATTGATATATATATATATAAGGAGGTTTCATATATTTTTCTAGTACGAAAATATTTATAAAAATTATTTCTCAATAAAACACTGCATAGAATGATTTCGAATTATATTGATTTCTTGCTCATATTGAAGTTCACGGATTATTAGCGTAATAATTACAGATATGGGTACTTATTTCGTTATTACTTTTATAAATTAACTTTTACGATGTATTAAGAGAATTTAGAAATATAATTTTTCATAACAACAAAATTAAGGATTATAATACAGACTTTAAATATTATAAAATCTGCAAAAAGTTGTTATTTAGAGTTTTCAATTGGTTTTCTTAGTTCTTCATTTCTTAAAATGAATTTTAATTTACAAGATGAAGAGATATGCGACAGGAATTATTCATTTTTTAAATTTAGAATTAGGAGGAAGATGTCTGCTATAAATAGATGAATTAGATTTTTAATCGATGATTGATGATATGAATATACGATGTAATATTTATATAAACAAATAAAAGTAGTAAGAATAGCTTTTAAGAGTATTTAAGGATGGATTTAAGTAAAGACGAATTATATTTTGATATGATTTAATAATGGTTGAAGATAATTAAAAAACTTTAGATATAGATATAGTTAAAGATATAGTTTTATATATTTTTGATCTAAAAGATGACGTTAAATATTGTGATTAATGCTACGAGCTTTAGTATCTTTGTTGTCTTTTAAGGACAGATGAAGTGGAATGGTTATATGAACATGCGCTTATAAGCACAATGCTAAAAAAATTTTACAGATACTGACCTTAAATTTGTCCCTTTAATAATAATATTATACCACTAAGTTTATTCACTTAGACAATATTCGATACGTATTGAAGAACAAATTTTGACGAATTACTATTATAAATTCAACTTTTATTCCCTTTTCATATTCTGAGGGTAACGTATCAAAAATCTAAGAATACTTTATTGATATTAAGTGACTTTAGTACTTATTACAGTGAAGATTGATAGTTTTGTAACAAAAACTTATCTACAATAATAGCCTAAGTAGCTAGGAAATAAAGCGACGAGGTTTAAAGGACCTTTATATTCATTAATTTCAAATATTGATCCTAAGTTGTTTTTACATTCCAGTGATATTATCAAGTCGACGACTTATGACAAAAAAAATATCATCTAAATTATAAAAAAGACATAGATTTCAGAAAGATTACTATATAATAAGGGCGTCATGTATGAAGTTCGCACCGGATAGAAAATATGTACGAGATAGCAGTATCTTCTAAGAAAATCTCTGTTTAATTTTTTTCGAGAAGAAACCAAAATATTTAAAAAACACATTACTTGTATTGTGTTTAACATAATAGCTGCATGGAAATTTCCAAGTAACAAGACTCTAGAAATAATTACATTAACTTTTCCACTTATTTCTGGATTCCAACTATTGAATATTTATGTATAGAAGAAAACAACTTGTGACATGACCCGGCTCTGAAGAACAAGAGAACTATGAGGAATACTGTGTATGTGTGTGTATATATATACATATTGACTGGTTTATTTTGACAGTTATTTTTTTTAATAGATTCGTACAAAAATAAAAATGGTTTCTAACAAATAAAAAAATTTATATGTCTATATTAACTACTGCGTATATAGAATAATTATAAGAGTCAAAGCTTATTTTTTTAACCATAAAGTATATTAAATTATATAAAGACAATAATAAAAAAAGATTAAAAATTATTAAATAATATTCTATAATATAGTGATCATTGGACATGAATATAAATCTATATTCTTGCAGTTAAATATTTACATCTGTATGAAAATAATAATCGAATCGTCGAACATTATGATAACAATTTCAACTTAACTTGCTGACGCTTTCGTTATAGATTTATATATAATTGAAATTTTGTTTTAAATTATTTTTGTACATACAATAATCAAAAAGTATTGGATATGGTTGCTTTGTCATTATTTATTATGATTGTAATTATACTTTTTAGTTAACAGTGTTCAAGGCTAACATTTATTAAAAATTAATTGTATCATATTCTCGTTCATTTCTTTTTTGCATTTAACTTTTTCTATTTATATATACAAAGTTATAAATTTGTTAAAATACTCTTTTTTTAATTTTTCGAATTGTGCCATTTTGTCTATCTTTGTTTACGTATAGTGAGTCTTTCTCAATGACAGGCTGATAAATATAGGACAATTTATTTATATCAATTAAATCAGAAAAATTTAATAACAGTATAAAATAAATGTAAATAAAAAATTGGTTGTTCGATGTGAGTGGGAGCATGCAAGACTTCAGCGTCAGTTATTGCTGTATCTGCAACCCCCTTTGCACACAGTGTGATGCCGCACGCACGCCATACTTATCTATGTATGCGTGTAGCGTGATGTCGCTACAGCGATGTCATATTAAAGTGTGCATCTGTAATTATACCCCCTGGTATATATAGCGATTGTTCTAAACAGATTAAAGTGTTGTTGCACAGACGGATTATGAAATAATATAGTAGTATCAAATAAAGAACAATAACAAAGTACACAAGAAAGGATAATAGTTAGTTAACTGTTACACAACACCCACCATCCTCCGCAATGAAAAGTAGTACTCCGTATAAATAAATAGATTTTTTTTATTTTTAAAAAAATTAAAGAAATAAGAAAAACTAAATAAACTGTATAAAAATCATAAAAATTGACATAAAAAAGAATAGAAATTACTCCTAAAATGTTCATATGAGTATGCATACATAATTTTTTAAATAAAATTACATAAATTCAGACACTATATTGTGTTAATTGTTTCATAAGTAATAACAATAAAAGCAAACAAAAAAAAAATGATATTCATTTGACAATATCAATTTTTGATTTATGGTTTATTTTATAAAAAGTTACGGATAATTTAATTTAAAATATATATCTATAATATTGTAGCATTTTTACGTACAAATTTATATATACATATGTAATTTAAAATTAAAGTAAAAAATATACGATATCATTTGTTAATTAAAATAAAGTTTAATATTTATATTTACATATATATATATATATATACATATATTACATGCACGTTATTTAATTTTCATTATTTTAAAAAATAAATATTTCTAAGAAACTTCAACTAATATTATTACATATATAATTGCCTCTACAATATTACATTGGAGAATTCTGAAACAGGATACAATAAAAATTAAATTATTTCGTATCTTAATAATTTAATGATATAATTTGTCAGTAATATATTTTTATGAATGAAACATAATATAATGTAATAAAAATTATTTTGCATAAAATAATTTTAATTTTGTATTTACATAATGATCATTTTCATTAATTTACAAAAATAAAAAATCGTGAAATAAGGAATTCAATCCTTAATTTTACAATAGTTTGGTACAGATGACTAAAAACTAAAATTTTCTTTTTTTTTATATTAAAATCTTGTTTTGGACTATAAATCATTTTTCAAAAATAATTAATTCGATGTAAAATAAAATTATTATAGTATATTGTATTTATTTAAGTAGTATTTTAGTTTATGTAAATTTAAAAAAAAATTTTTTTTTATAAATATAACAACGCTTCGTATGGAATATCTGAAAATTTTATTATTTGAATTTCAGTAACCGTATAATTATACGTCTTATAAATTTAAAGTGATCTTTTCTCTTTTTATATAAAAGTCACCAAACTCTAATGTTTTATAAATATCGCATATTAAAATATTCAATTATTTTATATTCGATATTTAAAATTAATTTATAAAGCCTTATATAAACTTTATCATATTGAACTCTATGCTTAAGCAACGAATAGTATAATAGCATAAATAATGATTCATATACTCATAATCGGGAAATTAAATAAAATATCATTTATAATTTTTTAGCGAATATTACGAAAGTATATAAAAAGTGAAATATTAGATATCTATTTTATTTCAATTAAAAACAATTGTATAATATGTTTAGTACGACGTACAAATAAATATTATACTAAATCAAATTTCTTATAATGTAATTTTGTTTTGAGCAACAGAAGTATTCATTTTATAGTATAAAATATTATTATAAAATTTACAAAATGTTGTATAGTGACCTAACTTATACTCGTAAATACTTATATAATATGTACAGATATAATCTGAGAGCATAAATGAGCATGGGAATATTTGTTTATATAGTTTGATACATTATTCATACTCAAAGATTTACAATTGTAGAATCGATAGTTCTTTTGCATCGATAATTTATATTTTTGCGCGTTTCTTTTGCATATTCATTTCGTTCTCTAGTAACAGTTCTATTTCAACTCCTCATCTTTAATTCTTCAGATGAATGCAGTTTGCCTATTCTCAAAATTTATCCGTAACGTTCTTTCTGAGACAATTTTACTCATTTTAGTATTTTCTCTTCCTCACTGTCTATATGTCTTTAATCGTACATTATTCGTCTCTTATCATTGACTATAGATATCCACATACTCTCGTTTCCACCTTCTTTCTTTTTTTTAATACGATACCAAATCGTTTGTCACTTACTTATCTACTCCTTTCTCTATTCGAGCTCTCTATCTATATAATATTTTCTTAATATTTTCTGTAATGCTTGTATTCTTTTTAGCGTCTCGGTTTCTTTCTTCTCTTTCGCTTGTTATCTCATTGGCTACCCCTTCGGAAAAACTAATCTTTCTTGTATTATATTCAAAGCAGGGCTTGTGCCAATGGATTTACAGATTTTTTTGGTATGAGAGAGTATAGAGTGAAAACGAATGTAAGTCCAAGGGTGATGCAAGAATAGCAAGTTAGGGTGAATAGCTGAAAAAAACGGCAACTGATTTGAATGTTTGAAGGTGGGGACGTCATCTAGTTTCGACCCAGTCTGTCCTTGTCATTCGTTCGTGGTGGTAGTGTAACAACGACGATAGTGAGTTACGAAGATGGGGAAATGATGCGCAGATTGGCTGGATCATCTCAAAAACCACCACTACTCCCACCCTTTAATGCAAGGCATCTATCTTTCTCTTTAGTCTGTTCGTTCTCTCTTTTTACTCCCTTCAGCGACCATTGAGCATCATGTCGAGCCATCTACGCGAGGTGGGATATAGCTCTCTTCCTCTTTTCACCAATGTTAAAGCACTACACTTTGCCGTTCTGACATCGCCATCGTCACTTCTATAACCAACTGGCTGACTAAATTCTCTCTATTATTTCATTTACATTATCAGTCAATACACGTTTCTAAAATATTCAACAAATTTATGTATTTATTTTAAACATCCTATAACAAAATACATATAAATTAAAATCACTATTTTGTACGTTGTCTTTCAATCAACTTTAACATGTTGCTGTAACATTTCACTTCAACATTTATGTTTCAAATGAGTAAGTAATTTACAATTGTAATTTATATATATATATCCATATATATATATATATATCCATTTATATATAACTATTTTGTTTAAAAGTATACAATATATAACTAACTATAAGTATACAATATATAATTAACTAGCTATGGACGTGTAATTATATAAAGTTAGTAGAATATATAATTTTAATAAAAATATTTTTATGTATTTAAAATATGTTTTTAATTTTTAATATAAATATTTTTATAAGATTCAAATTATTAATAAATGAAATATTAGTTAAATACAACCTTTGATAGAAGTAACGATATTGTACTATTAACAAAATATCTTGAATTTTTTCAAGATTTTTATTAGAATTATTATATTAGAATTACTAGAATTTTTTGCGAAAAAAAATCTATTACCTGTGAATCGATCGAGTATTTATATGTAGCTTTGTATCCTTTTGCATATTTTTATTTCTATTCAAGCTATTGAGATTTTGTAAAACCACTGAATATTCTATACATTTTTATTTAAATTAAAAACAAAATTTTAATATGGTACAAAAAGAATTTTATTGCATTATAAACTGCATAATCGAAGAATATAAAAATGTAAAACTTAAAAACACGAATAAAACTATGTGATGTCTTAACGGATATTTAGTTATTTCTGCATAAAAAAGAATAATTACCACTACATATATTTTCGCAATAAAAAATGATATAGAGAATAGCATGGATACAATTGAATAAGATAATGATTATTCAACATATATTTTTCATGCAACTGATGCTGAATTATTATTTAATAAAATATTGAAAATTTTATTAATATATTGAAAAGAACATCTAATATAAACGCGAATAAATTATTTATAATAGTTATTTAAATAATTAAAACTTTTTAGAAATAATTTAATAAATGAAAGTTCAAATATTATATTAAAATTATAAATAACAAAAATTTCGTGTCTGAAAACGAGAATAAAGTACAACTTACTTATAGTTAATGCTTAGTAATAATACTATCTTTACATAAATACTTATGTAATATTAATTTTTAGTAAATAAAAATTTATATGTAATGTAAATTTTATTTACTGCATCGTAATATCTTAATGAAAAATATATAATTAATTTAATTATTCAACGAACGTAAATATTATAAAAAGGAGAATTCATATTAAAGTATAAATTTTTGTATATTTTTTTATTATTTATTGTATAATTTCAATATATATATGTTATTTGAGCATTTATTTATTTAATAGGATAGGTTATTAATTTTATATGGTATCATTTTTACAATTAAGAAAAAAATCATTTTATTTAGAGATCTATTTTATTTTATATTTTATAATATATTATAGTATAATATAGTAGTTTACCGAACAATATTGTTATTGTCTTGAATCATTACATTATATATACGTTTGTCTTATATCAACCTTACAGATCTATTCGCATTTTAACATCAAAATATATACTCTTTTATATCTTTTACTTATAAAATATTTTAACCTGGTCCTTATAATTTAAATAGAATAATTGAATCTTAACATAGTAGTAATGCATTGCATAAGTATTAAATATTTAAAAAAATAACAAAAATAATTCTTAATTAGATCATTTCTAAATAAGTTTTGCACACATAATTTTTTTTTTAGAGTTCGCTTTTACAATAGTAATAAATTTATTATTTTTATATAATATGTATTTATTCGTAAATATGTATTTTTTCAATCAAAAAGACAATTTTATACATATAATTATTTGTAATATTTACTTTTTTACGATTTTTACAAATAAAAATGATTGTAAATCTTAATATGCATTTTTAATGCATATCATAATATTGTGTAATTTCCGATTATTAATAATCATAAATATGGAGATTTTAAAAATTTTAGTTTAAATTTATTAAGTAATTACAAATTTTAATAAGTAAGTATTAAAACTAAATAAATTAGTAGATATGTTTATTTGACAATATGTGATTGTTATCGTTCTTTACAATATTTACTTAAACCTTTTTCTACTATGTATTTTTATCTTACAATTGCACCTAAATAATTTATGTATTTTTTATTTATATATATTATTATTCTTATCTTCAAAATTTTGTTTATTGTACAATTTAATTACATTTTTCTTATAAATTATACACAAAATCTGTACACTTCAATCAATATTTTTTCTCGTACAACTACTTTTAAATTTTTCTTTAGTATTAACTTCTCTACTATGCCTGTAAAATTATGTAGTTGCACTTTTATTATTTTAACAGTTTCCCTTACTATTAAAATTTTTCAGCATTTTAAAAATCAAACGTTTATTTGTACTTAATATTGTTTAAATTATTTTTTGTTTATTCTTATTATATTTATTCATCATTAAACCTAATATATCTATTGTTAATATTCCTACTTTTACACATACATCGCTTTTTTCAATTTTATTTTCATTTATTTTCTCTTCTTTGAGATCTCTTTCCCCGCTTCACATATCAATTCTCTAAATACTTTTCATCTTTTCTTCTTATTGTTGTTCTTTCATTTATAACCCTCTTCTTCTTTTTCATTAATAATTTTTTTAGTTTTTTGTCTAATTTCCAGTGTATCCTGTATAGTATTGAAATTTTATAACTTTCTCCACCCATATAGTTCTCCCAATTATTTGTCCTAATTCCTGCTACAATATACTCTTCTAAAGTATGTCTACGCGTTTCTGCCTTTCTTTTTTACATTTTATAAAATAATAGTAGTCGAATACTTCATTACTTATTATTTAGTTAATTACTTAATTACCAAATCCATTCTTGATTGGTGGATCAATCAACTTTTAGATTTTAGGTAATATTAACAATATATGCTTTTCTTAAATTAATAATACAAAATAAAAAACTAGCTTTATATTTTTATTTATATAATTTACGAGTCGAATAAACAAAGATATTAATCTATATGTATAATTTTATTAGTCTACAATTTTGAGCGTAATATAATTTCAAATTTGTTTATCATATTTTTTTTTAGTTATTTATTTTTGATCTATTATTAAACTTATCATATTAGGATATACTCGCTTCCGTGTCTAATAGAAAAAGAGTCACGTTTTATCAGAATTTTTCAACTATAAATGAAATTATCCAAATGAAATTTATTAAGAAATAATGTTTTTGTTTAATTAAAAAATATATATATTATTACTATAATTTAATTATATTTTTAAAGAGTATAATATTTGTCATATTACATAATATTCTTACTATTACAAAATTTATGTAAACTATTTTAAATATCGGCAAAAGATTTAATATAAGTTAAAGAAACTATTCAAATTTTTATCAAATAAAAAATTCTTTATTTTCTAAAAGTTATATTTTATCCTCTAATACATGCTTTTATTCTAGATTTAAAGATATTGTTTTTACGTTATCCTTATGGAGACCTTCACGAATTACTTAATTTTTAAATCGATTAGTATCGATTAGCACACGAGTAATATCAATATGATCCAAACGTATTGTAATATATCATAAACTAAATCTAACAACATTATATAAGGCTTCTTAATAAATGAATAAACATAAATTAAATAAATTTATACTGTTTTTTTTAAAAATATTTAAAAATATTTATTATTGTATTTAGACATAAGAAACAATTTTCCGTACAACATTATAATTAAAAAAATGTTATATAATTATTACATAATAATATATTTCCGTTTTTAAAAATAATAAAAATATATCTTGTATATATTTAATTATAATTCTAATCGAATCTAATTGTAATTTTATAAAATTAAACACAAAATTATTACTTATAAATAGGCATTTTAAAAACAGAATTTAGTTATATATTAATAAAACCAATTTTGATTCATGTATTATTCTATCGATGCGGATAGGATAAACTTTATATTAATCAGTTGATTATAAAATTTTTTATTTATTAAAACAAGTACAAAACTTAAATTAATATACAATATCGAATTTCCTAATAGAATAAAATTTTAATATTGATATTTTTTTAATACATTTTAATTTTCAAATATGTACGTTTCTTATTAAAATTTTTTTTTTAAACATAATAATTATTAATATTATTAAATATAATATATGTAGTCAAATAACAACAAATTTTTAAATATACTAGTTTTTCTAAAAATTTACAAAATATCTCATTAACAAGTATTTTTAACATTATTACCCCATTATTTAATATTAAAAATCACTTATTGTTAATTAATAAAAAATATATATAGTATTTAAAAACTTTAAAATCTACTTCATTCAAGTATACGAGGTAATAATTAGCATTCTAATAATAAACATAAAATTTATAGATAATTAAAAAAATTCAAGATTAATTTATGTTCTTTTTGAAACTCTTGCTTCTTCTCATTTTCAAAATCATCTTTAACTTTATTTTTAATTAGCTCTTTAATTTTTATTCATCTTATCTTATATTTTTTAATCAATCAACTTACTTTTTCATTAACTTATCACTCGATGTTTGTAATTAACTTTTGCTTATATTGAAATTATTTTATTATTGTGTATACATATGGAATGTAGTTTGCATACATTGCATACACACTTAATATATGGTTTGAAACTGATTTAATTGCTCTATAATTCTAAAATTTTTTCTAAAGTAGACAACGGTATTATAACTATATAATAATAATAATAATAATCATAATAATAATAATACGTATATGTGCTTATAATTTTATATTATATAAAATATATAATTTATTGAGTATTTTCGCAGAAGAACTTTGCTTCTTTCTCGCAAGTAAAAATATCACGAATATTGTGCCGTTGTAAATATTACCAAATCCAAATAGAATTATATTAATTAAATACAACAATTTCATTACAATTATATTATGTTTATAAAAATGATATTTTTCTTTTTTATTTATGCGTCAATCCAAACAAGTTGGAATATGTTTTTTTATCTCAGCACGTCTCAAAAACTACTGACCACTCAATTAGTACGGCTTGATAATTTTCAATAGTTAATCTCTGAAACAAAATTGAAAAGAGAGCTTGAACGCATACTTACACAGGTTAATCACATTTTAAAAAGAAGAACTTTCTAAGCTATTGCAGAAAGAAGAAGAGAATTAAAAGGAACAGGAAATCAATAACCAGGGAGAACATCAGTTAAAAGTGAAAACAAGATTCCACGCCCAATGTTCAACGTCATCCTTAGTGCCCACTCAGCTCACTGTCCAACTTTGTTACCATTATATTTTCCACGCTAACTAAATTAACAATACCTTCACACCCCCTTTTCTCTCTCCTCTCTTCTTTGTTACTAGCTACCGTCTTTGTGAAGATAGCGGGATATGACTCTTAAGATCTCTTTTCGCTCTCCTCAATTTCTAATAACTCTTGAAGCTATCGTTTCGACATTTATTAAAATTTATTTCAAATTATAAAATATGTTATGTAAAACAATAATTTTATTTATTTTAAAATAATTTTATTACATAATTACCATAAAAATGTTTGATAAATTACCTACATATAATATAATATATAAAATTATTATATCATTATGACACATATATAAAATTATTATTATTACATATATATAAAATTTGAAAATTAAATTAAATTGGATGATAGCGAGGATGGATTGGGAAGCTTGAATGTTCCAAAATCGATTAGACTAAAGTTCTCATTGAACTTCTTATGGTACCGATTACAATATAGTTTATTAGGAGGAAGGAAGAGTAGTCTATCTGTACTTACCACAATAAACCAAATATATGGATCTGCCGAGATTGCTTTGAACCGTACTTTTATTCGCTCCCAAATTCTTTCCGTTCTATCCTTCTTTACACTTTGTTATTAAAAAAATTTAATTTATACCTCAACTATCATATTAATAGTTGATAATAAACTATAATTATAATCCTGTCGTTTTATTTCATTCTCATATGTTTTTTTTTTTTTGTTAAACGCGAACTTTGGCTTAAAGTTGCCTTTCCTCTGCGTTCCGCGAAAGAGAGAGATAGAGAAAGCCGTTTATATATTATTATTATTATAATACCTATTCTTAAACAAGGTTTACCATTACGATTTTATTATTATACGATAAGAGTCCTCTCGTGTTCTTTGCCGCTTCCCGCAATCCTTTGTCGCACGAGCATAGCGATTTCTTCAACTCCCTCCGAACTTCGTCCTATAGTATCACAGATTTGGCCAAATCGTATGTTCGATGATTTTAGTGTGTCCCAGTACGGGATCGTCCTGACCTCTCTTCTAAGGCATTTTTTATAACCGAATTTTTCTGCTGTGGCATGTTACGGACATAAAACCGTATCTTAAAATTCATATGTGAGCTTCACCTATTATTACAATTTTTATTTCGCGTTTAATGTTTTCCTTGCGGTATTTTCTTTTAGATAATTTTTCCTGTGAAGTATTTGTTTTAATTTTTTTCCTAATATTTATAACATATTTTTCTGTTCCGATACATGAGCTCAGCGTATTGTTAACACATAAATTTTAGAAAAATTTAATCATATTTAATTTATTAATTCATATTATTTAATTTCTATGATATCAAAGTGAGTGATAAAATTTTATTGACTAATGCAATAAAATGAAACTTTCACTCAAAAAATTTTTATTTTTTTTTAATAATTTGAACATTTGTACTTCAACACTATTATGTCCCAATTTTTAAATAATAATAAAATAATAGTTTGTATATTAATATCATAGATCCTTCATTGTTTATAGTTTAGTCTAAAAATTAAAAAAATTGAAAAATATAAAGTAACTAATACGTAATTATCCTAGTTTAATTAACGATAGTTCAAATCATACTTGTTGTCTAAAAAGTAATAATTAACAGTCCAAAGTAATGACGTGTCCCATTTGTTTGTTAGATGTAGTTTTTATTGTTGTATGATTTTATTTTGAAAAACTTTCAAAACGTACCAGCTAATATATATATATATATATATATATCTACATTCATCGTAGTTCTCGTTTTCTTCGGAGTCACGCCATGTTACAAATATCTTCTATAGTATCGTATAGTATAGCACAAAATATTATTTATTGAACAATATTTATATAATATAATAGTCGTTTTATTCAACCTAAATTAAATAAGATTTTGCATTATTTAGGGACAATATTAAATTGTTATTTAAGTCTAATACAATCTTGTGTGCACCTTCCCATATAATAGTAATTTTTATCACTTTATTAATTTAAACTATAATTTTATGTATAATTTTATCCTCCTTCTTACTGATTTTTCTCTTTATTTTCACTCTAATCCCCTGTTCCTCTGAATTTTGTGTGGTTTATTTTGACGCGCGCCGGGTCAACCGGGTGGGGCGCGGCCGGGCACAATAAAAAGAAGAAAGGAACCTCGTCGATACAAGCGAAAATCCGGGTCGGGCGGTTTATGGCACCTGTCGCCCGACGGATGATTGGGGGCCGTAAACGCGTCTAGGCGACTGGAGCCGGTAGAGGCCCGGCTTTTATCGGTGAGGTAGACGGCCGCGGGGAAGGCCCCACCCGCGCGTTTCGACGTGTTCAATGCGCAGGTCTGAACGCGTCAAACAAGTGCCGCCCTGCACGCTCGACTTCCCGCTCGGGAAAAGTATATAAGCCGAATGTCCTTGGCCAAAGAGCAGAGAGAGGAATCGCCGGGAAAGCAAGAGCGACGCTACGCTGTAGCCACAGGGAGTCTACTCCCATCCACGCCGTAGCCTTTTCCGCACCTCGCACCCCAATCCGCCCTTCTCAGGGCGAACATCAACGTCGCGTGCACCAAAAACCTAGGTGCGCCGTACATTGCGAGAGCCCCGAAGCCGGCAACAGCTTCAGCGCCGTGCCAACCGCCCTTCTCAGGGCGAGCCTCCCGCTCAGCGAGCGCCCCACCTGAGCGCACCACGACCATCGGCCTTCGACGAGACCGAACGAGGCCTCCCGAGCGCCGTAAGCACCACTCAACCAGCGCACCACACTTGCTCGGCAAGTGCACCGCACCGCCCCTAGCCGACGACGCAGGAATCAACTCCGGCCTCTAGCCCACGCCGGCCCCCGTCCACTGGGTGACTCAGGAGAGGCCCAGGAAAGCGCCGGCGAGCGTTTTTTCTCTCCTCCAAACCGGAGAAGACTCAGGGCGAGGGAATATTTCCCCCCTCAGCGCCATGACGCTGGACCTGCCCCGAGCTCTCGAGAGCGAGGTCTCCGTCAATTTCTCTTTCACTTATTTCTATTCAATTTCTTCTATTGAATCTTTTTCTGGTCTCCATATATATTTTCATGTTCTTTTTTACGTAGGAAGTCTATATGTTCTTTTCCCATTAAACCTTAAATATTTTTACTTTTATGCTTTGCTTATTTTATCTCCATTTTTTTTTCTTTCTTATCTTCTTTCTCCTATATTTTGTTCTTCCCCTTTCCGACTTTTTCTCTTTATTTTAACTATATTCCTTTTTTCATTGAATTTCATCAGGTCTACTCATTTCTTTTCTTGTTCTTTTGTATGCTAATAAATCTATATCTTCAGGATAGTAGGAGGGTAAGTGAATGAATAATTATCGTTGATTTTATTTAAATTATTTTGTTTATTTCGCCACTTATCTGTAGTTAAAACGCATCTTACACTTTCGCGCTAGAAGCAGGGGAAAATGGTGCAGACGAGAAAACGCGTCGATAAACAAAAGGTGACGTAGCCCTGTTGCCTCTGATTTTATGCGTTTCCTCGACCCCCCTCCCTTGTGCCCTCACATAGTTTACATATTTTTTTCGGCAGCCGCTTGTTGCTTACATTTATTGCCTTCGTAATTGTTCATTTACGAAGGGTCTAACACGCGTTGTTTAAATCCCACTCCGCCTACGACGCTAGTCCTAATTTCCCTCAGCATAAAAACCTCCTACGTGTCGGACAGGAGGAAAAATCATTTAGAATCTAACTTACTCGTAGACGAAGGTAACCCAGTAGCCGTGCCAATCCCTAGATACCGCAAGTTTCTCCCCCGGTTGTGTCACAGCGTCACCACGCTCCCCCAGGGCTCTTGAAGCTTCTCGGGGGCTATCATTCCCCGCAAGCTGAGAATTCGATATTTCAGCGATTCCGGTTAGACCGACCTCGACACTTTTCACGGGATCCATGGTCGAAGTGGCGCGGGAGGAATCTAAAAAAAGGGATTTACTGGAAGGTTGATTAAGGGATTAAAGAATTAAATGATATGCTAGGCAATCTCCTCACCCTAGAGCCCAAGTCTCGGCTAATTGTCATAACGGCAGATTATCTCGAGGCCCTCGGGCTCGGATACGCAAACCTTTGCATATATCAAGGATTATGAAACAGATTAATCAGCTGCCAGATTAATGCTGGATTAGCTACGTTCCTGTTGCTCGCTCGCATTATTTAGGCGGGTCACTCATTTGCCCGATCGCTCGGGTCATTTTGTCCATGTTTGCCGAACCGCTCGGAAATGCTTCGACTGGTGCACACCGGCCCTAACACGTGCGGATTTCCGCCCAGGCACGTACCGTGTATATAATATGTTCTTTTACTCTTTAAACTTTAGACTTCAGACTTTAAACCTTTTTACTTTATTCTTGGTTTGATTCTCTTTTATAATTCTCTGTTGTAATAATTTTTTCTTCCTTCCTTTGATTTATTTGGTTCGCGTGGTTCACGTGGTTTGTGTAGTTCATGTATGATTTTGTATTATCTGGTTTTAGTTTTTAAATATACTATATTGTACTATTATTCAACTTCTCTTTAAATTTATTTATCTTATCTATCTCCACTTCTTCGTATGAATCATATCTTTCTCTTTGTTCTTTTTTTCTTAAACCATTCTGCCTTGTTTTCACTATATACTCAAAATTTTTCGTTGATTTTTTCTCTAAATAGTACCAATTTCTCCGTATTCTTTCGGTTATCTACATTTAAACTTTATCATTCTTCTTACCTCTCTCTTCATATAAGTCTTTTCCTAATTTATATAGTAATTGGAGACCTTGAGTTCTGCTTTTTTAAACATAATTTTATTCTTTGTTTCTTTGTTTTCTGTTTATTATCACCTTTTCCTCCTAACCACACTTTCTTTTTCTACCGTTACCCTCTTTTTATCACTCAACCTTTCACTTATACATTCTTCTATATACTTTTTTTCTTCATTCAAACCTAAGATTTGTTTGCTTTCGGTATTTTTTCCACTATTTTTGTTTACTACCTTGTTTTCATTAATAACTATTGTTTTTTCCTTGTATCCTTCTACTACTACTTGTAGGTTTTCAATTTTTTTCCAATTGCCTTTGTTCCTCTTTAAAATTTTTTATTTTTTCCTCTCATGCTCCCTGAGTTTCTCTTATTTCTTTCTCAAACTTTTTCATTATTGTCTCCATTTTCACTTTTTAGGAAAATTTTTTAGCACTTCTTCTTACGTCACTAACTTGTGGTAAAATTTTCTTTCTAGCACCTCTGATAGCTTTCTAGTTGTCTATCAGCTATTCTTCTATCTTTCTCTCTCTCTTTGTTTGATTCATTGTGTTTTATTTGGATTTTACCTTTTTGCCTCTATTTTATTACGCGCGTGTGTCTTGTTTTTCTTACTTTTATCTCGTGGTTATTTAATCTCGCTTTTGTATTTTATACTAAGATTTCTACTTTTTAAATTATAACGTTTCACTTTGACTCACCTGTATAATCCTGTCTGATTTATTTATTTCTGGTCTTTTAAAATCAATTTTATAAATTTACATCTTCATTATCTTCTCTATTTCTAACTTTTTTAACACTTCATGCCCATGACATGACTCTTACGCGACCTTTTTTAGCAGAATTTAAAAAGTTCGTAGTATATTGATGCAATTGATCACCTCAAAATATATTTTTATCGATTTTTACAGTTGAATTTTTTTTATTTAATATTGAAATACATTGAAAATGTATGTACGTGAAAAATAAAAGTGTATAAGTTTAGTTTTCATTAAGAAAAAACTTGACGAGTTCTTACCAATTTGTAAGAGAGCGTCAAGGGATGTAGGAAGAGGGGGGTATAGGAAAAAAAATATCTAAGAGTACGGGATTGAGGTACAGAGGGTACGTAAGCGTGGCCCGGGGATAATGGATGGATCGCAAGTCCTTCCTCCCGTTTTTATAGATCGGGAACTTCAACGGTTTTGAAAACCGTTGGACGTTACCCGATCTGTTATTGCGCGTGCGATTGTTGAATGTTAACGCGCGCAGGCCTGTTGCCGACGGGCGGCGCACGACAAACTGTTTACTTGTTAATTGACTGTGATTACATTATTGCTATAGAATTTTCAAAAATGTATGAATAATTCATTATACTTATTGGTAACCTTATTATTATTATTATATTTTGTAGTAGTAGTATTAGCAGTAGTATTTATTGAACAATATTTACATTGTTATTTTGCTTAACATACATATTTTTACAATTATTTTGTTTTAATTACATTTTAAATCTTATGTCACTATTTCTTATTTCTATAATAGGTATTTACTTATATGACATTATTCCATACTTAATCTATTTATTATTATTTTGCACATTTTGCCTTTTAATCAATTACAATTTTTAATTTTAACTAACGATAATATTAGTATTGCCTTTATAAAACCATATCGTATATTATTATTTTTTTACATATTTTTTACATATTGCATTTTTAGCTCTTAAATATTATTTATAAATCTTACTTTCTTATTTAATAGTTTATTCTAAGTATATAATTTTTAGACTAACGTCTTCTATATTACCACCTGTGATATTTCAGCTGTATTTTCGTTTTGTTTTAGCTATATTATTGTTTTCTCGTTCCCTTCCATTTTCAATTCTTCTTTTTATGCATTCTTTTTCTAATTTCGTGTTTTCACTATTTATTATTTTATTTTCGAACTCAATTGCCCTCTTAGCTGCTTTAATTTCTACTCTTTGTCTCCTCGTATTTAGCATAAGTACACTATTTGGTGTATTAACATTTAAATCTAGACACCATTTTAAGTATTTTCTCTGGACCTTTTCTATTTCCTCACGACGTTTCTAATCCCAAATTTCTGATCCACACAGCATCACATTTCCTAATAATGCATCGAATAGATGGATTTTCACTTAACAATACTCCTTAAACCACTTTTCCGCTATATCCCATGTTTTCCCGATTATACAATTTGCTCTTCTTGCTAACATTTTTTATGTTCTTCATCCCTGTTGTTCTGCGCGAAGATGTAGTCTAGATAAGCTAATTTTTTAACAGTTTCTATTTTATTTTTATTCTATATGAAGTTTATGTTCTTCTTTCTTCCTCTCGTTCTTTTGCAACGAAGAATTTTTGTTTTATCTGTGTTTACCTCAAGCCCTTTTCTATTTAGATACTTGTTTAGGATTCTTAGTAGCTCTCACATTTCAGTTTCAGATTTGGCCATTATCACCAGATCATCTACATATGATAATGCTCTAACGCTTGACTGACCTATTTTTATTCCTGAAGTTCGTGATACCTTGAGCTCATCCTTTAGATCTGTCATTGTTAAATAGCGTTGGGCTCAAAGGGCATCCGTGCCTCACACCTACTTCAATCTTTAATCTAGCTATTATATCTTCTGCGATTTTTACTTCCGTGTACGTGTTTTCATATATTTCTTTCATTCTGTCAATTAGAATTTTTTTTTATTCCGGCTTTTCCATACTTCTTCAAATCTCCTATCTCTCTATTCTATCGAACGCAGATTTTAGGTCTGCGAAGCAGATGAATATCCCCCCTTTTTCTTTCTTTAATTGCTCATCTATGATTCTTTTTAAAACATAGATTGCATTAGCTGTTCTTTTTTTCTTTCTGAAACCGAATTGGGTTTCACTGTACTTCTTTTCCATTTCCATGTGACTATCTATTTTATTTTTAAGTCCATCTGCATATATTTTATAACCAGTGTCCATCAGAGTTATCCCTCGATAATTTTTTATGTTATCTTTTTCACCCTTTTTGAGCACTGGTATCGCCATGCCACTTTTTCTTTCATAAGGCAATCCCTGTCCATTTATGATTTCCTGCAAAATTTTTTGCATGCTTACCGCAATTCGTGCTCCTCCATGTTTCCACATCTCTCCTGTTATTTCATCTTTTCCCGGGTATTTCTAATCTTTCATTTTAGCGATTATTCCCACAATTTCTTCTATTTTAATCCCCTCTTCTTCTGATTTATTTCTACATCTATTCACTTCTGTCCTTATGTCATTTTCTCTTTCCTCTTGTTTTTATTTTACTTTGTATGTATCCTAGAAGTATTTTATCCATTCTACTTTGCTGATATTCTGAACTTATATTTTCTTTCTTTTTTCTGCTTCTGTTAATCAATTTCCAAAATTCCTTTCCTGTTTTGTCCTTTACCGTTCTCTCTATTTCCTCTTCTTTTTCTTTCTATTTTTTGTATTTTATTAACTCTATATGTTTTCATTTCGTTTATGTACTCCATTCTGTCCTTTTCGTTATTACCTTTATTCCACTTTTTATATATCGTCAAAACCTTTCTTTTTTCCTCCCAGCATTGCTCATCCCACCATGCTTCACTGTGTTTATTTTTTTTATTATTGTTTTCTTTTGTTCCATTATCTATTTTCAGTTCCTCCTTCATTCTATACTTACGGTC